>APFE030130620.1:62406-181437 GCA_000404065.3 Pinus taeda
ATTATTTTTAATAAAATTCTTTCATCAACTTTATGTTAAATACAAAAAATATATATATATATGTTTATCTTATAATAAGTTGTAGAAAGCACCTTGCTATGCAAATGTACATCTTCTCATACTCTTGGTTGGGTTGTACAAGACATATTTTTTTTGTGGGATCTAGAGGAAGTGGCAACTAGGTCAGTTTTGTATTTGCATGACACAAGGTTGATTCAAACAACTACAACTATAATCTCTAACCTACCTCTAACCCGTAGGTGCCTACTCTAACCAACAGTATCATTATAACCTCTAACCCACTACCTTGAGGTTGATTCTGACTACTACCATTATAACATCTAAGTGCCTATGACTTCTACGGTTATAACCCACTACCACTATAACCTCTAAGTGAGTAAGTTTGCCTCTTCTACAAACATGAGTTAATAAAAAATTTGAATCTAAGATCTTATAGTTTACATATACTTCATAATAAAGATATTATCCATTAAACTATCCAAGAAAACCTAAAAAAAACTTTTTTTACATAATAATATTTTCCCTTTCTAAAAATAATTTATATTATAATAAAAAAATAATTTATATAATTATTAATGATTTGAGATTTTTTACAGCTATTAAATTATATAACATTTTTTTTTAAATATGAAATTTACAATATTATTTGAGACGACTTAATATTACCAATATAAACCGATTGAAAAGATGGCTAAATTCATGGCAAAATTTGTCTTGGTGAGAAAATTTTCAAGAAAACTAATACTTAGTGTTTGAATCATTTTTTATTGTGGAAATGGATTCAGCACAATTAAAAACTCCACACACCTAAAATCTTAAACTTGAGTGTTTGAATCATTTTTTTTATTGTGGAAATGGATTCAGCTCCATTAAATCTTAAAACTTGACAGCTGTAACCTCTATTTCCAAAAAATTGCTAAATTTTCCCAAAATTATACTAAAATTTCTATTATTTTCTAGACAAAATTATGAATTCTTTAACATCCCAATCTTAACCACTTCGGAGCAAAATCACAATCTTCAAACTAAGAATCAGTCACCTTACTCTGGTTTTAATGGTTCTTTTACATTTCTTTTTGCCTTGATAATGGCCGTAACGTAACTTTATTTTTTATAATTCCTTATAAAATATTTTTTATGATATATTTAAATTCATTTTAAATGGTTTTAAAAAGTTTATTAATCTTCTCCAAAATTACAATACTACACAAGCAATGCAGCTTATAGAAATGGATATGTTTAACAGAATGGATTTACAAAACCAAGATAAACACGATTATAGTATAAGAAAACATTGATATTACCCAAAGTCAAACTAGAGTATAAGAAAAACATTAATCTTACACTAAGTCAAAATTTGGTTTCCACAAAAAATCATTACTGTGTACTATTAAAACTGACAACCAGACAACCAAAACATCTTTATGGTAAAAAATTTGCAATTTCAGCAATTCATTATTCATCACAATGCTATTTTGTTTGTGGTGAAATTGTAAACTTTGAAAAAGGAAAAAGGAAGAAATGGTCCTTTTAATTGTCCTTTTTCCCCAAGGAGGAAATAGTACATTTTAAATGTCCTTTTCCCTATTTTTTGGTACTGTCCAGTAGTTACATAAATTTTAACAAAAAAACCATAGTTACATAAATTTTAACAAAAACACAAATGCCCTACCAGCCTTGCCCAATAATCATGTGTGGGTCATGGAGTCCAGCATTACAACCATAATCAGTTTAGAGAATTACAACAATCTCTCTTTAATCATATCTCAGAATTGTTTATGTAGAAACAGAGTAATGGTCTGCTAGAACTGTCATGGATTGCTGAAGCAGTAACTTTTGTGTATCGTTGCTAGTCGTGACTTGCAGAGTAATTTTTTCCCAAAAATATAACAGTGAGATCTAATGATTTATTCTGATCAGGTTGCCCTGATGTCCATATTCCTGTATTTGTAAATTGAGATAGCAGTCCAAAAACTTACTAATACACACAAGATTTCAGAGATTTATGGAAATAAGCAATTTGAGATTCATGGGAATAAGCAATTTGTCTCTATTGTTGTCAATGTGAAAATTTTCGCAGGTTTATATTCCCCGTCATATTATACCAGCTATTACAGACAACTAGAGAGAAACTACTTAGATAACAACTTTTTTTTTCTGCTGTACAATTGCCCAATAGGCACAGCAGAGAATGCCTCACAATCACTCTGCCCAAAGGATGAAAATCGGACAATCACATTCCTTAACTATTCTCAGAGTCTGTTACATCCAGACAGGTCTCCGGGGTATACATTTCTACATGCACATGAACATTTTGGGTCTCATATAACTTTGAACCAGTAAAAGCTTAATGCTTTTCAGCTATACCTTTGCTCTTTCACATCAAAATCTTGGAAACAAGATAATAATTTAATATCAATTTCAAGATCCAAAACAGAAAGGAAAGACAGTTCAGTATCTCCTGCCCATATCAATGGCTGGAGCAGCAGCAGAGGGTATTGTATCGGCTTGTAGTGTTCTGGTAGCAGCAACGTCCAGTCCACAGCTGCCCTTTCTGTAATGTTTATTAATGGAGTCCTTCATGCTCTTGTTGATTGACTGCGTCTGTGCAATTTCCTCAGTGGGAAATATTGGCAGTGGGGCTTTAGCTGAATTTGGACTGGAAGTGTCAGATTTCTTGGTGAATGTATGAAAAACTACTATCCCTCCTGCTTGGAGTTCTTGGCGGCTGGTGGTTTCGCACTCATAACCGCTGGGGAGAGCCGAAAGCACCCAAGAATTCAGAGGATCTTGTCCAGACTGTTCTCGAGAATCGTTTGTGTAGATAGAGAAGGACAATGTAGAGGGATTGAATGTACCTGCAACACGGCTTAAAAGGTCTTGCAGGTCCAGGGTTCGAGGGTTGTAGCCCATTACTTCGAAGCTTGCATAACTGTAACCCTCCTCGGGTGTAACATGTATGGTCGAATACCCGCTGGATTCAATGCTGTTCATGGAGTAGCCGCAGGGTTCGAAGGCAAAATCGCAAATCTGGGAATTGGGCAGCAAAGTATTGATCCCGGCGGACACCGTCATTTCATTAGCCATCTCGTTGCCGGGCCTCTTGTAGAAGTGCGCCGCAAGGTCTCTGTCGAGCTCCGTCATGCATACCTCCAGTGTGTAAGCCGTAGGTGACGGGTTCGAATCCTCTTCCTCCGCAACGGCTGAGTATACGTGCCAGTTTATTTTGTGGGATTCGGTTCCCATTAGGTATGCTTTGGAGCCGAGATGGGCGAAGTAGTGATCCAGAAATTTCACTTCTTCACTGAAGTTGCGGTGAGGAAAAGGCTGCGCTGCAGGGAACAGGAAGGTTCCACGGCTGTATCTGCATCGGCGTACTCTTAAAGAGAGCTTGCCTGCGTGATGCAGCAGAGGAGGTATTGATTTCAGGAGCTGCGTGGTTCCGCAGGTCTTGATGATGATTTTCAGAGGGTAGATAAAGAGGCTGGATTCTGAAAGAATGTAGGAATCGAACAAGCTGTTACTCAGGCCAGATACTATCGTGCACTGTGCGGCCCTGAGAATTTCATCCAAGTCTGAGAAACTCAGAGTTCTCAGGCCCCCTTTCTCTTCAGTAACAGGGGATGCCCAGAATTCGATTTCGAGCCTCTTTTCAAAGCCCTCGAAACCCGGACAGGGCATGGTATCCGGGTCAATTCCAGCGGTTGCGGCCATTATAATTTTTTCAGCTGAATGCTACAGGACTCCAGAATATTCTTCGGAACAGTGACTCGAATCCACTATATATCAGGAAGGCTTTCTCATACACTGCACATACATACATTCGAGCCAAATGTTAAAACCAGTAGCTGAAATCCACGACAAAAAGATAAAAGTAGAAGATTCAAGCAAAGGTTTCAGTAACTAACCCACAAAAAATTGTCGATACCGGCGTGAGGTCGAATCTCTGCAGTGTCATAATGAAGGTCTTGTTCGAAATTCAGAATATTCATGGCCATGCGAGTCTTTATTTCCTTCTCCATAATAACATCCGCCCTGATCACTGTGCAACAGATGATGAAAGAATTCAGAAAGAGATTAACAAAATAAAATATACTAAAAAGCCACAACACACCAGAGTAATGATCAGCCACGGTTCTGAACGCTCATTACAGCAACTACATAAAAATTCCTACAGTGTTTTGTTGACATTTGCTGAAGCACTGGGGTGGTCGACCATGATTATGACTCAGAAGATATAAAAAATTTGTCACCACATTAATGTGGGCCTGCAGCACCAGTAAGCACGCAAATATAGAAAGAAGAAAACTTGACAATGCCGTTACAAAGTGCGACACATAATGAAAAAAAGAAAAAAAAAATGGATGTGAAAGATGGCATGCAGCTTACAGAGGACTGGTAAGGAAAAGCTGTTACAGCAGCAGTTGTGTTAACAGAAAGATATTGAAGGTGTGGAAACACAGAGCAGAGGGGGTGTAGCGGTTTTATACATGGAGAAGAGACAGGGGAGTGGAAACAGATAAATGGGCAGCAGTGGTGGCACGTGAGTAGATAGATTTTTCAAGTCCATGTTCAGACAAACATTCGGATAAGCAATGCAGTGCTAGACGAGACACAGACATAAACCCTGATTGCATTTTTCAGCAATCCCCGGTTTCTCCGTCTTTCAGACACCGTGATTTCATGCAGACTATACTACAGGATTGCCAGGCAGCCATTTGAAACCAGGGAAAGAGAGAGTAAAAGGTAACGCGAGATTACCACCAATGCAGATTGAATGGCGGCATGTTGTCCACGAGGAGGAGTTGCAGCAGGAGAAAGGGAAGAGTTGGTTAGGATGCGGGTAAAGGATAAGGCAGGGCCGGGGATTTATAGGAAGGGAGCATGATATGTTCTTTGGCACGAGGAATTTAGAGAAGTGAGATGGAATAAGGAATATTATGATGATGATTAGGACGAGGCAGGGGAGGATTGATTTATCAGGTGTAATGGCCATGAGCATGAGCATGAGCATGAGCAGCATCATTGGATGGCGATGGCGATGGCGCTGTTGGGAAGGGAGTTTTCACGCCGCTCACAGTGGGATTTCGATTTGAAATGTGTTAGTGGCACCACCAACTGATCACGCGCACCACAAGCAGAAGAAAGAAAATGGAAGGGAATGAGGAGGTTTGTTAGGGGAAAAAGGGGAAATTGGGCGTGGTGGTGCGTGGGGTCGGGACAGGGGGGCCACCGGTCGATTATTCGCAGTGCATTCTCCACCAACACGCCATTCATGCCATTCCATGTCATCCTCTCACATTCCATCATTCCCCATTTTCTCATTTCTCTGTGTGCGCTTCTTTCATGGCCATGCCTGGTTGGGTAGGGTTGGGGTTTTGGTTTTCCTTGTTGCAGTAGCAGAAGGGGGATGATGGTATACGCGCTGATTATTACGCCCACACGAGTACTTACTTACCTGTTGCCATGATATGATACCCTGCGTCAGAAAAAACATTGATTGATTGGAAGCCTTTTCCACAGACAGACGCAGATACACATGATGATGATGATGGGTTCGAGCGACAAACCCCAAGAGCCAAGGCAATACACACAGAATATACAACATTTTTCTTTTATCAAACCCTCCTCTCCTCTCTCTCGAGGCACAAAACTGGATTGGGACGCATATCGGATTGGCTGTGTGCTGCTGGCAGGCATTGTCTTGCCCCTGCATCTTGGTGTTTGTTGGAAATGGCGACTATCATTATGTGATTCCATTCATCATCATCCTCCTGAAATCGTCATCATCATACACCTTTCTTTCTTTATTCCTTTCTTTCCAAAATCCCATTCCCTGCGTTTAGGTTGCTTTCTGGTGACAAATCTAAATAAGTAGTTTTGTATGGACAGATGGACTGCTAATGCACGCGTACGCATGCACCCCACGCCTGACACTTCCCTTCACGTCCCCCACACCCCCATTCCAATGCCTCGCCTCTCCTCTCCTCTCCTCCATTGCACGTATGAAATGCTTCGATCGCTTATCATTATTCATCTCACCATCGATATGGATTAGGATTGTTCATGCGTGTGAATCTCCTGCAACTAATTCCCTATCATTACACCCTATTACTGATCATGCTCTCCCTTCTTCACCTACTCCTTATTTCGATTGCAGGTTTTGGGACCATTTTGAAATTCGACTGATAGTAATGAGATTAAACAATTGATCTCGATGTTGTTTGTCTTGTTGGTCTGTTTTCGAAGTATTTTCAAAATTTGCAATCAAGATAAGATAAGTTAGCTATATTTTTGTTTTCTAGATATTTTCAAAATTTGCAATCTGTTTTCGAAATATTTTCAAAATTTGCAATCAAAATAAATTAATAGCAAGATCAAAGAATTGATCTTGATGTTGGTCTGCTTCGCAAACATTTTCAAAATCTGCAATCAAGATAAGTTCAACTCACCTCCAAATAACTCTTATTCAATTAAGTTCACCTCACCCTTGGTTAAGTCATATTCCATTTTAAATTTCACTGGACTGAGACCCAAATCCCCGTTTTGCCATGGCATTCCAAGGCAGTCAACCTGTGACATCACTTCATGGACCACAAGTACATAAATAGATTGGATACTCCTAATCCCATGTTAAGCAGAGCAGCAAAAGAACAAATCACAGTTGCTTCCACTTTGTAGAACACCTGATATATATAAAGAATTGTCATGCAGCCTTTCATCTTTCCAACAACAATCCATTCATAATTCTCACCACCTGCACAGTTTGGGTCTCTCCATATTCCAACAAAGCATCTCATTAACACACACAATTAAACAAATGACACCATAATTCAATTCAATTGACTTACCTCGTTACAATTCAATACTACTCGAACCGAATCTGAAATGAAATCATCTCTTAAAAGCCACGACATCATCGCTCCTATCAAACAATAATTCGTCGTTGAAATCCCATTCCATTCAACGTCTGCCTGTTGCTGCTAAGCCGCATTGTGATGAAGACGTATAAAATAAAATAAGCAGCATGTTATTGTCATCAAAATAATACAACATTGATGGTCCCCCAAGTAAAAACTTAGAGGAAAGTTTGACCATGACTAAAACCAGGTTTATAATTTCTATTTGCATCAAAAGAAACAAACACATCAAAACCAACGAGGGGAATCTTCACTTTACCTTTTATTTCAAATATAATCTCATTACTAATCCTTCTCATGGGAATTTGAGATATAATCTCATTACTAATGCTCCTCATTATTCCCAGGGAAGGAACAATGATACCAAAAGATGTATCCAACTTCTTCTGCATCAATGCATTTTTATTTTCAATTCATAAGGAAACCTGTCACTAAGAATAATGTCACTAAGAATAATGATATCAAAAGATGCATTCAACTTTTACATCAAATGTATCTTTATTTTCAATTCTATATTTAACATATAAGTAAATTCATCACTTAACCTAATGCTTTTCATTATTTCCATGGAATAAACATTGATACCAAAAGATGCATTTAACCTCTCTGTCTAAAGCATCTCCATTTCCAATTCCATATTTAGTATACCAATACTATCAATATTATCCATATTTAGTTTATCAATGCTATCACTTGACTTGTTATTTCTTTTAAGTAGCAAGGATAGTTTTGCCACCTAGATTATTTATTTGTTTTGTTATACTTACTGATGAGTAAGAATATTTAAATGTCTTTATGATTATATTTGTTTCCCATGCTTTAAAGAAAGGTACAAGGATTATGTACCTTGATTATTTATTTGTATTTGTTATATTTATTGATGAGTAAGAATATTTGAATGTCTCTATGATTATATTTGTTTCCCATGCATTAAAGAAAGGTACAAGGATTATGTACCTTGATCCTGTATGTGGTATATCTTTAAAGGTTATTTACTAGATGGATAGTTTTCAAAGCTATCTTGATCTTTATTATTAT
Organism: Pinus taeda; assembly: GCA_000404065.3. Classification (NCBI taxonomy): domain Eukaryota; kingdom Viridiplantae; phylum Streptophyta; class Pinopsida; order Pinales; family Pinaceae; genus Pinus; species Pinus taeda. Next base: position 70,386 of record APFE030130620.1, read on the forward strand.
GAAAAGTTTTATACATCAATTTTCTTAATTATTGAATATTTATTACTTTAACGTAGGTATAATGTTCTTTATAATGAAATTCATCTACAATAAGTGTCCGGTGTTTAGGTATAATGTTCCATTAATGTGTATGCTATTTTGCATTAAGATATAAAGTTGTTTAACATTACTGTATAATTGTCATTGTACACACTATCTACTCATGCTAGGTTAGTAGTAATAGAGTTGGTTGATATTTTCTATATCCATAATGCACATACATCTTTGTTATGGTTAATGTGGTTCCCACTATTATTACACCCATCCCTTGATTCAACAACACTTGAATCATAATCTGGAACCCAAAATTGTGTAGTTCCCCTTTCTTTACCTATGGAAATTAATGTTTCCAAAAACCCAAAAAATAAGGTCATATATGAGATTAAATTGTTGAGGTATTCCTATCATTAAAGAGAATCAAGATTTGGATAGTAGTAAGGGTGTTGGTTGATATTTTCCAAACAAATGGTGTAGTGAAGTCATCTAAACTTGAGTAAGATGGATGCACATACCTTTCTTCTCATGAATGTGGTTTTAATTATTGTTTCATCCATCGACTTGTAATATTTGTAGCATCATATGGAAGTTACGCTTGTATTGATCTAATATTTGTAGCTCATATGGAAGTTAAACTTATATATGAACCTAGTCATTTCTTATGCACTTATATGTGATTATTATTGTCTATAAAATCCTTAAATTATGCTTATATATGATTTGGATAGATGTAATCAATTTTTTAATCTGTTATCTTTATTGTTGAAGAGAATGTAGGATGGATGCATGCATACCCTTGTTATGGTTAATGTGGTTCCAAATGATTGTTGCATCCATCCATTAATCTGATGACACTCGAATCATAATCTAGAATTCAAAATTTTGATGTTGTAATCCCATGAAAATTTGATTTTGAACCCAAAGATTTGAAAGTATACCACTTAGTGTGTACCCTTTTCCTTACATATGAAAACTAATGTTTCCAAAAACCCAAAAATTGGGGTGATATATAATTTGAAAATATTTAATGACGTTGCTTAGTCAAGTATTCCTACCATTGAATAGATCAACATTGGGAAAGTATTAAGGGTTTTGGTTGATATTTTACAGACAAATGGTACATTGAAAAACCCTAAATTTGAGTGAGATGGATGGACACACATTGCTTGTCATGAATGTGGTTCTAACCATTATTTATTCCATCCATTAACCTATGATATTTGTACCATCATGTGGAAGCTAAACTTGTATTGACCTAATCCAATTAGGATCCTATTAAGAAAGATGGTGATTATTATAATAAACCTAGTCATTTCTTTTGTCTATATGTGTGATTGTTAGTGTTTATAAATCATAAAATCATAAGGATATAGTTAGTTTTTTTAATCTACCACTCCTATGGTTGAAGAAGATGTAGGATGGATGCACCTATACCTTTTTTTATTGTTGATGTGGTTCCCACTATTATTGTGTCCACCCATTGATATGACAACATTTGTATCATGATCTAGAATCTAAAATTGTAATAGTGTAATGCCATCAAAATGGCCAAAGACATGTAACTATACCACTTGGCACAAGCCCCCTTTTTTTTTGGCAGAGAAAAAAGGTACTTTTTGCTATTCATTTGAATTAAAAAAGTACATGTCAAAGCAGATAACTCTGGGATTTTAGCTCTTACAAAATACTGCTAGAGAGAGCAACACAGTTAAAAACTAATAATTTATTGAAGTATTTACTGATATACAAGAATCATAAAACTGATATGTTTTTATAGGGTTGGAAAAAACTGATATACTAAAAAACATTGTTATAGAGACAATTTAGCACATCAAGTGTTCAAAAACGTTCTGGGCACTTTAGTAAAGATCGAGAGACAAAAAACTGAAGTCTAACTAAGGCAAAAATAGCGGGTCCACCTTGATCTAGTGAGCTGAAAAAATGTAACAGGAAAAATAAATTGTTTACCAAGATGATGGAAAGTTTAGTGATAATTGTCTAGTCCACTGGAATCAAATGTACACTTTGAATTGTGACACCTTCAAGGTATTCATAGAGAATGTATCCTAGGTCCAAAGAGAGGGTGCTTTTTGAAAGTTGTTCTGCTTAGAATAAAATTCTTTATAAATGTGGTGGAAATTGATCTCCTGAAAGTGTTTTTTTGTCTCTTCAATTCCATGTTTCCAAGCAACGAGATTTAGCACCTCCAACTAGGCATTATTTGTCAACCAATCAATCACACATTTTGAGTCACGAGAATCTAAATGCAATTAATAATTCTTATCTTTGCTAATGTCACAAGGGCCCAAATAGCTATAAGTTTGGATTTGGTATTAGTTCCATATCCTAAGCCAATTTTGAAATACAAAAATATGTTCCCTGACAACTTAATCATTCCCCCCCACCCCCCACCCCTCCACAATTATTTCTTGAGCAACTCCATTAAAGAACCCAACCAAAAGATCATGAAAGATGCTAAGGAATTGTATCCTTCTCGGGTTTTTTTTTTTTTTGAAAAGTGGAGTATTCCCTGTAGAGAGAAACAATCTTGAAAGACTGGAGTAAAATGAATATACTAGAATTTTTTAAGATAACCTTGTTCATAAGCAACCAAATGTCCTAGGAAACAAAAATAGGTAGAGCGTGAAGGTTTTTATATTTTGATCCACCCAATGATAAAGAAAGTCCTCAAAGTAGAGAGAAACAATCTTGAAAGATTGGAGTAGAATGAATATACTAGAATTTTTTAAGATAACCTTGTTCATAAGAAACTAGATGTCCTAGGAAACAAAAATAGGTAGAGCGTGAAGGTTTTTATATTTTGATCCACCCAATGATAAAGAAAGTTCTCAAAGGAGGTATGATCTAGATTCTCTCTAACGCCCAAGACCAATAGAACCACATGCCAAATTTTTTGAGTAGTACAACAACAAATAAAAATATCATCAATAGATTCATCATGTTGCTTGTAGAAGCAACAATAGTTTGGTCCAACAAAGGCTCTTTTTTGCAAGTTCTCCTAGGTCAGAATTTTGTTATGTAAGGACAAGTTAGGAAAAACATTTTAGCTTATTGGGAATATTCCATTTCTATATATATTTGTTCAACCATATGGAAGCTTGGACCACTATAGAGTGGGAAATTGCTTCATAAGCAACACTTACTTTCATCCTAATGGGCCTCCAAATTAGACATAAATGAAGGCCCATCTAACCATCCTTCAAGACATTAAACCTCTGTTTTTGCATTAGATGACATATTTTTAGCTTTAATATGTTCATTAGGAAGGTTTAGAGATAAATGCATATTTTTACCTAATATTATTTATTTTTGTAGAATATTGTGAGAATATTGAGCAGATTATGAAGATTTGGAGGATGAGATAATCTAGGGATCTAGGGACTTGCTCCCTGCTATAGGAGAACCAATATTGGATACTACATGAACAAGATATTATCAAAGTATTGCACAAATTATGGAGCTCCAATGATTGAGAAAATCTAGGAATGTCTTCCCTACCATTTAATGAAGATTCCTAGTGTTGGGAACCAGATCCACTTTTTGAGGGATTTTGGAGGGGGAAGTTGTCCTCTTTCGAGGATGCTTCCCCATCTATTTGTATAAGTACCAATTCAAATTTGTCTCTAGAGGCATGTATTTCTTAGTCTTATTTTGGAGAAAACTTGTTATTTAGTAACTCCACTTTCATTTCTAGTAGGGATGTACTTGGATTGATTCAAATAATGAAGTTTTGTGTCCTTTTTAGCTTCTAAAGCTTGGTTTTCTTCATAGGACTCTGATTTTTCTTGGGCTTGGCCATCCCAGGAGCCTCAGAGCCCTCTTTTACAATTTCCCTATTTCCTTTGAATGTCTTTTTCACTTGCATCTCTTATTTTTGCATTGATTATTCATGCTTCTTTTGTTGTAGGTCATATTGGTTAAATGATTGAAATGATTTATTTTGTAGGTTATTTACAGAGTCACAAGCATGATTCATCCTTAGAATAGATTTGGAATTTTATATTCATCGTTGAGCTACTTGGATTAGTTTACTAGTTCACAAATCTAGAATTTATGGAAGTCCCTTGTAGAAAAATAGTAGTAATTTTCTACTATTTTTTAGAACATGTTAATAAGCTTCATTTGAGTTGATTCCACTTCTATTGGATCATAAAAAAATTCAATTTAATAACAAAATTCACCCCATTGCAATTGCACTTGATTAGGGTAGGCATTTGGTAGGTTAACTAGCTCACTAATTTTTGAATTTTCGGTTTTTAGAGTAGTAATTTTCTATTATTTTTAGCACATGTTAACAGGGGTATTTTGGAGTGCTTCCACTTGGAACGGAGTCCTAGGACATCCTACTTAATAAAATAAAAATTCCTATATCATTTTCATTTGATTTACTTGGGAATTCGACAAGTTATCTCAGTCTTGTAGCAATCCTGCAACTCTGTAGCAACTATTGTAGCACTCTTGTAGCACGTGTAAACTTGATCAAATTTGCTACAAAAACTTGTTTTTTTCTTTTTAAGTTTGAATAACGACCCCTAGGCCCTGAAATCATGATTGAGTAAGACTAAAACCTCTTAAGTCTTGCCTCTTCTCCATTGCACTTCAGCTCTGCAGTTATGGTAAGTGGACAAATTCATGACTTGAAGAGCATAATGATGATTACTTTATGAATAACCTTATGAACTTTGTTGACAAAATCTCTCTTGAATGCAGTTATTGAAGAATTATTTCATTTTTTTTCATACATCTTAAGCCATGGTTTCCATTTCCAATAGTGTTATTTATTTTTCATAGACTAGGATTCATTTTGATGTACCATTTACACTCTGCAAATAGGTTAATGATTATTTATGCAAGTAATACCAACATCTTCAAAAAGTAGGATAACTTTTCCTTTCTAAAAAAGTAACTAGGATTTTCTCTCTACAAAAGTAATTAGGTTTCCTTTCTGCAAACATAGTAACATTTCCATTTCTACAATTAGTTTAGGCTTACATTTCATGGCATTCACTTCATTGCATCAGATCAACAAAAAAAGGACACATTACATGTTTCACATATAGTGTTGACACCTCTAAAGTTTGTACAAACTACAAAACAACCCCCCCATTTATTAATAACAATACCTAAGGATAGAGATATAAATGGGGAACCTTTTTAAATTTTTAGGCTTAGGATAATAAAACCTAGCTCTAAGAAAATTGCCTAGAAAAAGCTTGCAAAAAGACCTAAGGATGAAATGCTCACCGCAAATTGCAAATCACACTTTTCCATTCGACTATCATAAAACACCTTTCGAAAATTGTGATCTGCAATCAAATCTCCCAGTGTGATATCCTGATCAAATGCACCTTGTTATTTCACAAATCACACTTTGCAAGTTTTTCAAGAAAATAAGCTACGCCATTACGATGTCCTTAGTGATTTGCGAAATGCGATATTGTGATATTCACAATCGCATTTTGCTTTATAGATTTGGTAACACTATATTGCATCCATTTAAAGATTGCGATGTGCGATTAAGAGTGGTAAAGCATGTGAAATAATTACGTTTTAATATCAAAACAAACGAATTGACGGGTTAATAAATATTTAGTGGCCTAAAGAAAGATAATCGTTTTCCAAGTTATGGTTAGTTAACATTGAGTATCTCATTAAAATTTTCTCACGATCCAAAGTCATTTTAGAGAAGCTTTCAGTCTTAATTGTCCGATACTGTCTGTGTTGATATATCTTGTCCATTTTAGGCAAACTACAAAAGACATGTCATTAAGGAAGGTGATGGAGAAACAAAGCAAGCAAAGCATTGTTGAATTCGAGTTTACAGATATCTGATATAGTCTGTGACACTTCCCAAGGCACAACAGCTTGGGAGGTCATATATAATAGGCTAGAGGATGATTGTCCTAAAATCATGTCACAAGAGCAACTGACTCAACAAGGTCTTCAGGACTTCAATTTAGGGATGCTGCCTATTCTTTCCTTCATAGGATAAAAGCAAGAGCTAAAATGTTCCCATACATGGATATGATTAGGTGGGTGATCGAAAACCTCATCATTGAAGATAAGCAATTCAAGAATTCAAGAATGGAGCTCATAGGGTCGTTCAGAGCAGAGGACTTGAAGAAAATGTACCACATACCTGACCCTCAAGATATTTATGACAAAAAATTCATGGCCAACTGTTATAGACATATTTGGGCACATCAACCCCAAACTTATATGTCAATAAACTAGGGCTTATCAACCCCTAAAAGAGTTGTTTCATACCCTAAAGGAACATAGTCATTTGATTACATCATTCCCCAAAATTTCCATCTGAGAAACCATCCAGAAATTGCCTAAACATAACCATACTGACTGCTCCACTGGAAAAGTGCGGTGCATACTGAGTGGTACGCTGCTAGGGTGTGATGCATACTGATTAGGCCTTCTATAGGGTGTGATGGGCGAGGATGGACAAATTTCCAAGACAGTTTACTAGGTGGTTGCTCATGGAATCTTCTAGAAACTTCTCCTGTGCCACTTTCCTCTCTGAATTCACCCAAGGATGAATAAGGGATCTAAGAAATCTCCAAGTGGAACCAATTGTAACAAGTGGGATGACACTAATCAAACCCCATGGATGACTCACACTCTTGCACACATCTATAAATGGATCCCTCATCTAAGAGATCTAGAGGTTGGAATATTGTGAATTGCAAGGAAGTGTTGATAGTTTGTAATTGAGGAAAGAGCATTGTATTGTTGGTGTGATCTTGCTATTTCGTGAGGTGAAGAGGGATTGAAGCTGGGAGGATGATGCTGGATTAGACAACTAGGTTGTAATTCTCCCTTCTATTAATAAAGTTCTTCAAGTTTTCTTCCATATGATTGTGCAATCGTGAATGTTATCATTTGTGAATGCTATCATTTGTTCATTATATATCTAATTCTGTAATGTTTATGTTGTAATAGATCACAATGCTTTGACGGTTCTTTGTTGCTATACTTATGCAAGTACTCTCCAAGCGGGTTAAGTACGGGGAGGAGTTGAAAGCTCATCAAGGCGGAGAGAGATCAAGTAAGGGATTAAGCGGAAGTTCCAGGTTGGTTCCATTATCTTCCTCTCATCTGTTACACATAGAAGAAATCGTTGAACTACTTTAAACTGTTGTTTCTAGGGTAGCTGCCAAACCTAGAGGGCTAGTCGTTCGACAAGACACTAGTTTCCCCAGAAACACCAACTTCGCAAAGAAGAACCTAGACCCCTTCAAGCTGATTCAAGGTTGGAGAGTATTGGACAACAAATTCAAATATGACAAAGCGGGTATGTATGTTATAGCCCCTTTGGAAAACCCTTACAACTATGCAGTAGCTCTGTTATGTAGATTATATGGGTTACCCAATAATACTAAGTTTTTCATATAATGGGTTCCTTTGATTGATGCCTCTGTTAATTCCCACATCATGAATTGGGCCTCCATCTTATCTGATAACTTAGACACCACCATTACTGAATATCGACAGAAGCGAGCCTCCTCTCCAGAAAACCTTCCTCCGTTCTATTTTAGTGCCTACATTATGGATGCCTTCTGTTTTTGCACGACATTTCCAACCATGGGTTGGAAATGGACCTTAAAGGATCCCTACCCAATCCATCTCAGTCATAAGAAAATATGGGAATTGCATTATAACCCCACTTCTATAAAATATGTCATGTTGTTGTTTTTCCCCTGCATCAAATAATTTTCAATAAGAAATTCCCCAGGCTTTCCTAAGAAGCTGCAACAGACCTACTAGCTGTCGACAAATATTTTGTTGAAGAATGGTTCACCTACATTAGGGTTTTTGGTAGCATAGCCAATCCACATGTCCTTCCTTTATATGTTTCTAATAGATTATTGGCAAGAGAGATTGCTTACCAGACAGTGAGAAAAGGCCTAACTAAATTTCTCAAAGACAACAAGAAGTTATTATGGCCCTCTTTTCCTGTCAAGTGTGGTTCTTTTGATTTAGCAAATTTTGTTCATGCTACTAAGGAGTCAGCTAACATGGAATCCTTCAGCCTTCATACGTTTCCAAAAAGACAATTTGATCTAGACAAGGTGGCATATAATATCACTATTGCAATAAAGATCAAGCCATACAACCATGATGATAATGATTTTGAAGACTTGTTACAGTCGGTCAAATCCTTCGAAAAAGTGTTTGAATGAGCTAAAGAGAACCTGAGTCCTGGAGGTTTTGATAGATTTCAGGAATTCAGAAATGAACGGCTTGAAGTAATCCCAATGCACTTGTTTAAAATAGAAGATAAGCCCACACCTAGTGTGACTGTTAATAGTGAAGGACCTAGTTCTCGGGTAGATTTTTAGATAAATATTGATAAAACACCAAATACAAGGAAGGCCTGAGACACAGATAATACATCTGAGTCCAGCATGATGTCAGCTGAGAAATAGTTTATGAGCACCCTGTCTAAAGAAATTAGTCCAGAGGTCAAAGGCAATAGTTTGGAGTAGGAGTGGGATCTGTTTAATCAGAAACCGCAAGACACTCCCAAAATGACAAATACCCAAGAAATAGTGGAGTGTAAAACTCCTATGCATGTTCAGGAGGATATAGAGCCCAAGTCTATGGAAAAACATTCCAAGCCCATGGATAGTCAGTCCTAGCCTATGGATGAGTAGGCAACAACATCCCAATAGACTGGGATTATCCCTGCTCTGCCCACATCAGAGATTGTCTTGAAGGTGGCTGAAATTCCACCACTTGATGTGTTCTACAACTTTCTCCACAAGGTTGTGGTAAGGAGACAAAAGAAAAGGAAAATGGTAGAAACACCAGAGCTCCCAACTGGAAATGAGCCAATGGATATAGTTTGGAGGGACATTCCTTTCGACCTAGTTGAGAACTTGACTAGATTGTCATAGTTCACAGGAGCATAGCAACGACCACCATGGACAAAGCTATTGAAGTCTCTACTTTGTTAAGGGAAAAGGAGTAGAGGATTTCACAACTCAAGCAACAACTCGAAGTAGAGAAGGCAAGTGTGAATATGCAAGCAGCTAAGTAGCTTGCCCAATTGTAACAGAGCATGGAGGTCCTTAAAATAAGCCATGAAGGCAATATATCGGCTAAAAACACGCAACACCAAGAATTACGGAAAGCCATGGAAAGATATAAGGATGTCCCTACTACTGAGGAGTTCATTAAAGAGGCACTGGAACTGAATTTCCTCCTGATGAAACAATAAGAACACTTCTGCCAAAAGATGTCACGTATTACTCCTTATCTGGCTACTAGCGATCAACTAACAGACAAGGCGATCAACCAGAGAACCGAGTTCACTGATCTAAACACCAGAATCTCAGAGTTCATTGAATGGTAGGAGATAGAGGATGGAAGGAATGCCAATCTGCCTGAGATAGACGAGACACACAAAGAAATTCTCTTCACGGATTGGGACATAAGAATCAAGCAAGCTGAGCTAGTGGTGGCAAGGGAAGCAGGCGTATCAAAGAATATAATCAAGGCAGTGAACCATACTCTATTTTCCACCAACGTGGTAAAGGAAGGCAATCTAAAAGAAATTCCTAATTTAGGTGCTTTGCATAAAAGCTGGTAGGAAAAGGCAAAGGCTCAAAAATAGGAAATCAAAAAATTGACCAAGACCGATTGGGATTCGTATTGGTAATACCTCGTGAAGCTGCATAGCCAAATCATGACCCTTAACTGCTCAATTCATTCAACTCAACGAATGTTGCCACCTCTCATCGATGTGATTTTCGCAGGACAACTCAGGACACATTTGAGGGCACCTCCTCAACTCAAACCATTGACTGATATATGCGATCTGAAGGACAAGCTAGTAGATAGCAAATCAACTTCTTAGTTCTGCTCATCAAGCCACTGTTTATTTTTAGAGTTAGTTAACTAGTTAGGAGGAAGGTTGTTTGAAATCTCCTCAAATTTTGTATAATCTATTTTTTCACATTAGTTAGAATAATATTTATACCCTTTTCATGCATTTAGAGAAGGGTCCAAAATTTTATCAAAAACAATTGCAAAGAATGCACTATTGTAAGTTTGTGAATGCTTTTGTGAAATTATGGAACATAATCGTTTATTTTAGATATCAAACTACTTTCCTTTGTTGATGCATTATTGTGTTCTTGGGATATGATTTGATTTGAAGAAATAAGTTGATCCATGTCATTAGTCAAATGAGAAAAACTTCACACATATGGTACTATTATCTTGTATGATTGATTCTGTTTTTATTTAATTAGTGACAACTCTTTACTTTCATGAATTGTATGTGAGTTTTATCCTTTTTTATTAAGCGATAAATGCACTATTATATTATGCCTAGCTGAAATTGTTGATTTTCATATATAATTCATCATATATGCGATATATTTTATAAATTTCTTTGACTAACTATTTAGTCAAAGAAATTATCTTATACGTTATCATCTCTGTTTATGCATGATTGATCTTTATTATCACGTGTTAAGAAGATATCTTTGTAGATTGCATACCATACAGAAATGCCCGGGCTTATATTAGAATAAGTTAGTTAGATATTTTCATAATACAATAGATCATTTAGATTATAATTATTCTATTGCAATCACTCATGAACCACCCACTCTTATCTTAAAACCCACACCGGGAAACTGATCCCATTATCCCTAGTCGGGGCCACCAATTTAAACGTAAAAGGAGCTATCTTAAGGTCTAGATCGGGTTTTTATCCCCCATGTTGGGGCAGCAAAAATTTGAAGCCACAATAGAACTCCAGGTTGATAATTTAAGCTAGTAGCCTCGGGATTTGCAACATTCTTATTTCAATATTGGGGCTCATCACTTTTTGCACAGTTTTCGAGGACATGTCAAAGCATGCATTGTTTTCTTCCCTAGTTGATTAATTTCCATTAATTTATGAAAAAAATAATTAAAAAAAAAACTGCATTAGACATATTTCATTTCAGAAAATTGCATTGCATTAGCATTTTCACTCGAAAATTTTCAAAAACAATTTTTTTTCAATACCACAACCCCCCCATTTGATCACATGGTGTAGTAAGAACCAGATCACCATCCACTTTTTCAGGTAGAAGAAGAAGAGGTGGAAAATAAAGTAAAATAAATGGATGGAGATGATGACAATGAAAAAGATCTTCTTGGATTTCCCATTCAAGATATTGATATCAGTTTTGATACAAAGAACATCCCTCCATCTTTCCTTCCCAGCTTCCATGGTCTAAGGTCAGAGGATCCGAAAACCTTTCTCTTTGCATTTAAAATCCTTTGTAGATCTTATGGTTACTTACTAAACACTCAAAAGTTGAGATTGTTTCTGGCGACATTGAAGGATAGAGCTCTTAAATGGTTCATGAGTTTAGGGACTAATCCGATAAGATCATGGGATGATATGCAAAATATATTTTTAGAAAAATATAAATATCATGATCTTAAGAACAAATCATTAGAATGAATAAAAAATAAGATTAAATCCTTGAGACCTAATAGATAGATTTATGTATAATGTTAAGAGGGAAAAATTACATCATTTAGGATCTAACACACTAAAAACCCTCTTACTTAGAACAATTAGAGATGAGTGGATTGATCTCCTTGATCTCATGAGTAGAGGTGATGTATACCAATTATCATTTGAAGAAATTTGTGAAACATGCAAGCGCATCTCAAGAGGAAGGGAAAGGGTAAGTAAATCAAAATCAAGATGGGTAAGTCAAGATGAACTTGGAAATTTGTTTGATAACTTTAAAAAAAAAATTCTTGGAAATCTAAGTGAACAAGTAGAAATGTTAAGAATGCAAAATGAGAAAAAAGAGGATGTTGATATTTTTATTATCCATGCAAAATCACATGATACTAAATATTTCCCATCATTATCAAGATTGAAGGAAGTTTACCGAGAGGACGATGGAGCAAGTCAATCAGCAAAGTAGCTATGTTATGTAGCTCCAAGAAGACCATGGCAACCTAGTCAACCTGATATGATGCAAGAACCTAATTCACAATTTCAAGCTTATGCACTTCCATCTCAAAGTAATTGGAACACACCCTTTCCTTGGAAGCCTTGGCCATCTCAACCCCAAAACCAATATTAGAAACAAGGTTGGCAAGGAACTTATGAGAGCAATCCACAATATCCTCAATATCTTCCATACCCAACTCCATGTTATCCCTACCATCCACTTCCACCATAACCACAACCTCAACCACATCCATCTCAAAGATTCATTCCCACTCAACTACCTATACCACCATTTCCAAACCCAAACAATCTAGTAACTCATCCCACTTACAATGTTGAGGTAGAAAACTTCCAAACGAATCCTTTTGATCTAAATGGTATTCATCTTAGCTCAGGAAGAGTATTGAAAATGAAATATTTTCTTGATGTCATTGAAGAATAGCATCTAGAAGAAGAAGATCCAAAAGAATCATGTATCACATTTTATGGAGAGAAACCATTGGAACCGTAGATTGAAGAGTTTTTGTTATGCTTACCATCAAATCATTTATGTATGCAAGGGACAAATTGGAAAAAAATAGAAGATTTGAATGTCACAGAAAAACAAGACATGAAGAATGATCCATATGAGCAAGTGAACCAAAGGCATCAAAGCTATATTGAGGTTTGGTTCCAAAAAATCAACAAGATGGAGCATCACTCTCTTCTTCAACAGAGCTTGATACCATCAAAGTCAAAGCATTTGTCTCTAATATTCAGGTACATTTCAAAGCATACGTTTTGAGCCTACACATGAGTTTCTCTGTCATCTTGTTATGTTCATGGCTCCATTGGAAGTATTCCTACACTTGAAAGAAATTTTTCTTTTTTCAAGTAGAGTAGGATAGAAAAAAATGAAATAAAAATTGGAAAAAGAGAGAAAAAAAGGAGGAAAATAATAAAGTATCATGTGAAAACCTCTTTTCAGACACCTAATATCGGCTCACTGATTGAAAACCTCCTTGAAGTGGTTAGTGGGTTGGAAAGAAAAAAAAGAGGAAAATATCATAGGTGAAAACCTCCTTAGAGGCCCCTAGGTAGAGCTACTAGTTCAAAAACTCATTGAGGCAGTTAGTAGGCCTAGGGAAAAAAAGAAAAAAAATGAAAAATGAAAAGTAAAAAAAATATTTTCTCGATGTATCTCTCTCTGATGAATTAAGGTGCTGTCTAACCTTTGTAAGCAATAAGAACGACTTAGCATCAAAAGAATAAAGTTGATCAAAAACCTAGTTAAAGCAAGTCAAACTTGGGCTTTCTCCTCCTTTTCTCAGATTCTCCAACAAGACCAAGGCCATGCTATCCATCACCCTCATACATTTCCAACATCCACCTATCATTTCTAAGCCTTTCCCATTCATTTTCCTCATTGTCCTAAAATGTGTAAGGAAGGTTTTGTTTATCTACAGGAGTGCCAAAATACATATGGCATAAATTTTTTCTTACCCTAGATAGAAAATTGTGCTTCCCTTGGTTGATATGTTTCATGGGGAGATGCATATAGATGATGGTAACATTCTCAAGAAATTTCAAAAAATTTCTAGTGCACAAATTTTGAGAAATTGACCTCCTTCACCTATATCCATTTTTTATTTTTCCTGATATTTGTGCATCCATTGACAAAGATTGTTTATGGGAAGGTTCATAAGGATGACAAAAACATGCTAAAATTTTTTTAGGTCAATCCAATCTATTGTTTGAGAGATACGAATAAAACAATTCAATTATTGGAGTGCTTTAGAATTGCCACAGGAGTGACCATAATTGCTACCAGCTCCTATGTTTTCCTTGGTGGAATGAAAAAAATAAAGTATACCACACCTCCATCATCCATCCTCCACACAATGTAATCACTTTTCCATCCAAAATTTCATCTTTTTTTCATGAAAAAAGCTCATTTTCACCCCTTCTTCCATAGTTTTCACCACCACTGAAACTTCTAGTCCCAACCCATGAGCTCACCATGAATTATTAGAGATTTAGAATGAATTGAATGAACATTATTGTGATCTTGGAGGGGTCTATGTGACTGCTACAATGAAGAATCCAGGCTTATGGTAGCTCGCACAAACCCTACAAAACCACAATTGGAGGCACTTGACAACACCAAAGTGAAGACTTAGCCATCTTGAAGAATTTAAGGACCATATTTGTGATCTTGGGCAGCCACACAAATCTTGAGGAACTAATATAGGGTCACTTTTCATATATAAAAACAGTATATCGATCCACCACTTGAAGAACCTGCATCAACAGATTTCACTCAGTTAGACACCTATCAAAAAAATACAAAGATATTTTTTTCAAAGCAAGGCCAGAGCATGAAGCAGTTAGCATGGAAAATGGCACCTTCAAACAATTAGCAGATCAACAACCATTTTTTAAGAAACACCTAGACATCAAGGCAACTATAGACCATTAAGTAGGAACATGTATGCAATATTATTAAGCTCTTCTCATGAGCATATTAGGGTTAGAAATTTGTTGTCAATGCATAAGAGAGAAGGTTTTGTAGGTTGAAGGTGGCCAACAGTCTCGGCCACCCTCGAGCAGTTAAGTACAACTAACTCCCTCACTCATGCAACATGGAAAATGACAAAAAGAGGAGGGTGATAATTACGAGGAGTGGGCCATCTCACCCATCACACTAAACCCATTACCACAAGAAGAATAAAAGGAAAATCCCAAATCTCATTTGTACCAAGAAGTTCATTCCTAAAATAGTAAGAGAGGCCCACTAAGACATCAAGAGTCAAGCTAGAAATGACTAGGGGTCCTCTGGGCTGCTACAGAAGAGCTACACACTTAGTTTGCAGGTGCTATAGGACTGGACACCACTTCTACATGAGAAACAAAGTTGCTATAGGAGAAACAAAGTTGCTATAGGAGAAACAAAGTTGTTACATGAAGGGACAAATTTTCTACAAGAGAAGACAAAATGCTACAAGAAAGTCCAGAGAGTTGTAAAAAGCCTAATTTTAAGAAAAAATTTCATCAAAACCCTATATTTGAAGAGGGACATCTAAGAGAAGGGGTAAGTACACATTTTTCTCTGCCATCTATGGGCAAGAAACCTGCAAAACCTCTCATTCCTTCAACAATGCATCCTATAAAAAAATTATGATGGCAGTTTGAGAATATAAAAATTGAATGAGAATGTTTCTTTTGAGTTAAGCAAGATAATAAAGGAAATGGAATTGTTTTTTAGATGGGTCTGAAGTTTTCCTTCCTCTAGCTAGTATTGACAAAACTACTATTTTACCCCTGTAGCAGATTGGGAGTATTGGTTTGCCAAACTTTGGAAGATCACATTGACAATCATGGGGGGCTTGTTTCAATTGAAGAGAGTCCACGTACTCATCATGGATGTCAATTATCATATATGTTGCAAAGAATGTTCGAAAACTTGTTGACATAGACAGGGAGAATTTTATTAAGACACAAGCACACACCTAATTAGAACTTAGAGAAAAGGATGGGTCTATAGAAGAAGAAGATGGAGAATAAGTGTTAGGACCCTACATTGTCCCTTTTTGATCACATATTTTGCTATCATTTCACCCTTTTCCAATCCATATTTAAAGTCCATGTTATTACTTTAACCCATTTTTCTGAAGGTATACAATATTTCTTCTCATTACTATATGATTATTTTATTTTACATATAATTATGTTACCTTCATAGTTAATCGTTGATTGGATAGTTGCTAAAATAGTCTGAAGACTGCAGGTTTATCATTATAGTTTATGTTGCTGAAATAGTTAGCACAGTGCGCAAATCTCGTTGCTGAAATAGCTCATGATTTGCATTTTAGATTTGACAACAACAACAAGAGATCATTGAAGGAGTTGTTACACTAGCCGTAACAACTACATTCCAAAGTCGGAATTGTCACAACCATTGTAATAGCATTTTGTTAATGGAACAACTAATTATCCTATTTTGGCATATCGGGTTAAAGATAGGACTTAGAATGTAATCAATTGTAATAGATGTTTCCTCTTTAAAAAGAGGAGACATCTACATTAAAGGGATGGACAGACTGCGGGCAGGTCTAGCTGAAAGTGAAAGAACTGAAATCTTTTGTAATATGATACACTGACAGATGAATAAAACATTATTCTGAGAATTCCTTTCTAGTTCTTCTTTTTGGGGAATCTTGTGAGAAGGAAAGGGCCCACCTTCATCACAAGATTCACCCATTAAATTCCTGTAGTGTGTTAAGGGTATTTTCTATACATACCTTGTTAAGTTATGTTTACTGAATATTGCTTATGCGTTATTGTTGAACTCTGTTTTTCAATTGATTGTTGTATTATTTTCCTGAATTCATTCACAATTAATCAGTGAGTGCTTTAATTAGTAATTGAGATTAGAGGGTGAGTTTGTGAAGCATAGGAATCAGAAACAGGTGCTGAAGGTTCCTGCTTGGGGAATAGGGTCTTGTTCTCTGTTGCAGCATAACTAGTCTCTTCCTTTGCAGATTGATTTCTTTTCCTAGATTGTTATTTTTAATGTAATCAAGGATTATTTGATAATTGTCTGCAATATATTATATATTGTTTTTGTTGTAACTCAGAGTAGAGCTTCAATTTGCTTAAGGCAAGGTGTGATTAGTATATTTATTACTACAACCTTTTATTGCTTTTGAGATTGAGCATATACAATGTGTAGTTGCCTTTGAAATAAACAGACTTCCCTGGGTTGACAATTCATGTAGCACTTAGTTGTTTGAATTAATAAGCAATTAAAGTGACCAACGATAAGAGGAAGAGGATGGAGCAAGAGATGTGCAAAAATTCCTTCTGAGGTAGCTTGGGATGTTCAAGAGGCCACCAGGGCCATGAATGAGGCACATATAGGTCATTAAGTTGCTTAGAGGATGAGCAACACTTTCAGTAGAGGGTATTATGAGCCTCCAAATTAGACATAAATTAAGGCCCATCTAACCATCCTTCAATACATTCATTAGGGGAATTTTGAGATCTAAAATGGGCCTCCTAAGAAAAATGTACAACCAAAATAAACTTTAGAAGAACCAATAGGATTCAAGATGATGATGTCAATCATGGGGGTGATTCACCATTTTTGGAGTAAAAGAGTAAAAAGATTAAAAAATAATAAAATAATAAAATAACTTTTTCAACTCGTATATTCAACTTATCTCCCCAAGTATTTACTCAAATTTCAAGAGGAAGTACTCGTTGGATGCAAAATTTAATTCCCCATCCAAAGAGTAACCATGTTGCCTACTTTGAATGGACCTTGCTACACGAAAAATGAGAAATAAATGAAAAATGTGATTGCTTGAAATTTGAGTAAACCAATAGGGAGATAAGTTGAAAATATGAGTTGAAAAAATAGTTTTTTCTTTTTTCCTTCCAAAATTTGATGATGTAATCTAATCCTATTTTATTATTTCCACTATTATTTTATAATTTCCTTAGGAAGCCCATTTTAGACCTCACAATTTCCCTAATGAAACATATCTTTTTGCATTATATGATATATTTTTAGCTTTAATATGTCCATTAGGAAGATTTAGGGATAATTGCATATTTGTACCTTGTATTATTTATTTTTGTAGAATATTGTGGGAATGTTGGGCCGATTATGAAGATTTAAAGGATGAGATAAATTAGGGACTTGATCCCTACTACAAGTACCACGATTGGATACTAAATGTACATGATATTATGAAATTATTGCACAAATTCTGGATCTCCAGTGATTGAGAAAATCTAGGAATCTGTTCCTCGTCATTTAATGAAGATTCCTAGTGTTGGGAACCATATCCAATTTTTGAGGGATTTTGGAGGGGAAAGTTGCCTTCTTTTAAGGGGGATGCTTCCCCATGTATTTTTATGAGTACTAGTTCGAATTTTCCTCTAGAGGCATGTATTTCTTAGTCTTCTTGTGGAGAAAACTTGTTATTTTGCAACTCCACTTTCATTTCTAGCAGGGGTGTACTTGGATGGATTCAAATAATGAAGTTTGGAGGCATTTTTAGCTTCTAAAGTTTGTTTTCCTTCATAGGAATTTAATTTTCCTTGGGCTTTGCCATCCCAGGAGCCTCGGAGCCCTCTTGTACAATTTCTTTATTTCCTTTGAATGTCTTTTTCACGTGCATCTCTTATTTCTCAATTGACTATTCATGTTTCTTTTGTTGTAGGTCATATTAGTTAAATGATTGAATTGAGTTCTTTTGCATGTTATTTACAGAGTCACAAGCATGATTCATCCTTAGAATATATTTGGAAGTTCATATTCATCATTGAGCTACTTGGATTGGTTTACTAGTTCACAAATCTAGAATTTCTGGAAGTTCCTTGTAGCAAAATAATAGTAATTTTATGCTATTTTTTAGAACGTGTTAATGAGCTTCATTTGATTTGATTAAACTTGCATTGGGTCATAAAATGTTCAAGTTAATAATAGAATTCACCCCATAGCATTTGCACTTGATTAGGCTAGGAATTTAGTAGGTTAGCTAGCTCACTAATATTTGAATTTCCGGTTTTTAGAGTAGCAATTTTTTGCTATTTTTTAGACGTGTTAATAGGGTCATTTTGGAGTGATTCCACTTGGAATAGAGTCCTAGGAAATCCTACTTAATAAAAAAGAATTTCCCATCTCATCTGCATTTGATTTACTTGGTCATTCGACAAGTTTTATCACTCTTGTAGCAATCCTGCCACTCCTATAACAACTCCTATATCACTATTGTAGCATGTGTAAACTTGACCAAATTTGCTCCAAAAGCTTAGTTTTTTATTTTTAGGCTTGAATAATGACCCCTTGGCTCTAAAACCATGATTGAGTAAGACCAAAAACCTCTTAAGCCTTTCTTATTCTCCATTGCAATTCACCTTTGAAGTTATGGTTAGTGGACAAATTCTTGACTTGAAGAGCATAATGATGATTACTTTATGAAGCACCTTATGAAAAATGTTCACAAAATCTCTCTTGAATGCAGTAATTGAAGAATTGATTTCATTTTATTTCATACATATTAAGCTATGATTTTCATTTCCAACATTTGTATTTCTATTGCATAGACTAGGCTTCCTTTTGATGTAACATTTACACTCAACAAATAGTTTAATGTTCACATTTCTGCAAGTAAGATTAGAATTTACATTCATGCAAAGTAGAATAGCCTTTCTTTATGCAAAAGTAACTAGGATCTCCTCTCTGCAAAAGTAATTAGGTTTCCTTTCTGCAAATAGAGTATCATTTCCATTTTTGCAATTAGTTTAGGCCCTTATTTCATGACATTCACTTCATTTCATTAGATCAACGAAAAAAGGACACATTTTATGTTGCACATACAATGTTGATGCCTCCTCAGTTTGAACGAACCCCAGGTTGATAATTTAAACTAGTAGCCTCCAAACTTGCAACATTCTTGTTGCAATATTGGGGCTCATTACTTTTTGGCGCCATTTTCGGGGACGTGTCAAAGCATGCATTGTTTTCTTCCCTAGTTGATTAATTTCTTTTAATTTATGAAAATACATAAAAAATTAAATTGCATTAGACATATTTCATTTCAGAAAATTACATTGCATTGGCATTTTCACTCAATTTTTTTTTAAAAACAAAAAATTCTTCAATACCACCACCCCCACATTTGATCACGTGGTGCAGTAAGAACCACATCACCATTCACTTTTGCAGGTAGAAGAAGAATAGGTGGCAAAGAAGGTAGAAGAAGTGGATGGAGACGAAGACAATGAAAAAGATCCTCTTGGATTTCCCATTCAAGATACTGATATCAGTGTTCATACAAAGAACATCCCTCCATCTTTCCTTCCCAACTTCCATGGTATGAGGTTAGAGGATCTGAAAACCTTTCTCTTTGAATTTGAAATTCTTTGTAGATCTTATGGTTACTTACTAAACACTCAAACGTTAAAATTGATTCCGGCAACATTGAAGAACATAACTCTTAAATGATTCATGAGTTTAGGGACTAATTCGATAAGATCATGAGATGATATGCAAACTATAATTTTAGAAAAATATAAATATCATGATCTTAAGAACAAATCATTAGAATGAATAAAAAATAAGATTAAATCCTTGAGGACCTAATAGATAGATTTATGTATAATGTTAAGAGGGAAAAATTACATCATTTAGGATCTAACACACTAAAACCCCTCTTAATTAGAAAAATTAGAGATGAGTGGATTGATCTCGATCTCATGAGTAGAGGTGACTTATACCAATTATCATTTGAAGAAATTTGTGAAACATGCAAGTGCATCTCAAGAGGAAGGGCAAGGGTAAGTAAATCAACATCAAGATCGGTAAGTGAAGATGAACTTGGAAATTTGCTTGATAACTTTAAGACAAAAATTCTTGGAAATCTAAGTGAACAAGTAGAAATGTTAAGAATGAAAAATGAACAAAACGAAGATGTTGATATTTGTGTTATTCATGTAGAATCACATGCTACTAAATATTTCCCATCATTACCGATATTGAATGAAGTTTACCAAGAGGACAATGGAGCAAGTCAATCACCAAAGCAACAATGTTATGTAGCTCCAAGAAGACCATGGCAGCCTAGTCAACCTGATATGATGCAAGAACCTAATTCACAATTTCAATATTATGCACATCCATCTCAAAGTAATTGGAACACACCATTTCCTTGGAAACCTTGGCCATCTCAACCCCAACCCAATCTCGGAAACAAGGTTGGCAAGGAAATTATGAGAGAAATCCACAATATCCTCAATATTTTCCTCAATATCCTCCACCCAACTCGATGTTATCCCTACCATCTACCTCCACCACAACCATAACCTCAACCAAATCCATCTTAAAGATCCATTCCCACTCAACTACCTGTACCACCATTTCTAAACCCAAACAATCTAGTAACTCATCCCACTTACAACGTTGAGGTAGAAAACTTCTAA
Source organism: Pinus taeda (assembly GCA_000404065.3). Lineage (NCBI taxonomy): Eukaryota > Viridiplantae > Streptophyta > Pinopsida > Pinales > Pinaceae > Pinus > Pinus taeda. Next base: position 91,402 of record APFE030130620.1, read on the forward strand.
ACAAATCATCTTGATCTAAATGGTATTCATTTTAGCTCAAGAAAAGTATTGAAAAAAGGATATTTTCTTGATGTCATTGAAGAACAACATCTAGAAGAAGAAGAGCCAGAAGAATCATGTATCACATTTTATGGAGAGAAACCATTGGAGTCTAAGATTGAAGACTTTATGTTATGCTTATCATGAGATCATTTATGTTTGCAAGGGACTAATTGACAAAAAATAGAAGATTTAAATGGCACAGAAAAAGAATTCATGGAACATGATATAGATGAGAAAGTGAACCAAAGGCATCAAGGCTATATTAAGGGTTGGTTCCAGAAAATCAACAAGATGGAGCATCAATCTCTTCTTCAATAGAGCTTGATACCATCAAAGTAAAAGCATTTGGTCTCTAATATTCAGTTTCATGTCAAAGCATATGTTTCAAGCCTAGAGATGAGTTTATCTGTCATGTTTTTAAGTTCATGGCTCCATTGAAAGTATTCCTACACTTGAAAGAGATTTTGTTTTTTTTCAAGTAGAGTAGGATAGAAAAAATGAAATAAACAATGGAAAAAGATCGAAAAAAAAAGGAAAAGACTAAAAGCTCAGGTGAAAACCTCTTTTGAGGCACTTGAGATTGGCTCACTGATTGAAAGCTTCCTTGAGGTGGTTAGTGGGTTGGAAAGAAAAAAAAAAGGAAAAGATCTTAGGTGAATACCTCCTTTGAGGCACCTAGGTGGGCCTACTAGTTGAAAACCTCATTGAGACAGTTAGTAGGCCTACGAAAAAAAAAATGAAAATGAAAAAACATATTTTCTCCATGGATCTCTGGCTAATAAATTCAGGTGCTCTCCAACCGTTGTGGGCAACAAGAATGAGTTAGCATTAAAAGAAAAAAGTTGATAAAAAAGCTAATCAAAGAAAGTCAAACTTGGGCTTTCTCCTCCTTTGCTCAGATACTCCAACAAGACCAAGGCCATGTTAATCCATCACCCTCATCCATTTCCAACATCCACCAATCATTTCCAAGCCTTTCCCATTCATTTTCCCCACTATCCTAAAATGCTAAAGGAAGGTTTTGTTTTGCTATAGGAGTGCCAAAATACATATGGCATAAAATTGTTTTTACCATATCTTGAAAATTATGCATCCATTGGTTGAGATGTTTCATGGTGAGATGCATATGAATGATCATAACATTCTCAAGAAATTTCAGCAAATTCCAGTAAATACTTTTTGAGAAATTGGCCTCCATCACCTACATCCATTTTTATTTTTTCTCAAGATTCGTGCATTCATTTACCAAGATTGTGTATGGGGAGGTTCATTAGGATGATGGAAACATGCCAAAAAAAATTCAGGTCAATCCAATCTATCATTTGAGAGATATGGATAAAACAATTATGCTACAGGAGTGCTCTAGAATTGCTACAGGAGTGACCAGAATTGCTACACGATTGGCATAGAGAGAGGGGCTAGATCTTATGTTTTCCTTGGTGGAATGAAACAATAAGTCTACCACACCACCATCATCCATAATCCACACAATATAGTGACTTTTCCATCTAAAAATCTGTCTTTGTTCATGAAAAAGCCCATTTTCACCCCTTCTTCCATAGTTTTCACCACCACTGAAACTTGTAGTCCCAACCCATGAGCCCTCCATGACTTATCAGAGATTTATAATGAATTGCATGAACATTATTGTGATCTTGGAGGGGTCCGCGAGATTGTTACAGGAAAGAATCCAGTCTTATGGCAGCTCACACAAACCCTACAGAACCATAGTTAGAGGCACTTTACAACACCAAAGTGAAGACTTAGACATCCTGAAGCATTTAAGGACCATACTTGTGATCTTGGGCGGCCACACAACTCTTGAGGAGCTGATATAGGGTCAATTTTCATCTGTAACAACAACATATCGATCCAAAATTTGAAGAACATACATCAACAGATTTCACTCAGTTAGACACCTATAAAAAAAATACAAAAATATTTTTTTCAAAGCAAGGCCGGAGCATGAAGCAACTAGCATGGAAAATGGCACCTCCAAATAATCAGCAGATCAACAACCATTTATGAAGCAACACATAGTGTTAGGATATTCCGATACATTGGAAATAGTTAAGTATAACTTTGTCTAGTGTAGAGTTAGGTAATGTGTGTTTCTTTACTATGTACTTTTGTAACTTACAATCTGATGGTCATGATATGTAGTGATTCGACAATTCATTCTCTCATCAGTATTATTGATACTTGATCTGTGGCTTAACACCTAATTGGTCCATGATATCTATTTAAAGAGCATGAAGGGTCATTTGTAGGGTAATCGTTCATGAGAGAAGCTTATGTAGATTTTCATTATTTTATTAATAAATTGTCTGTAGTGGTCGCGTTGGCTCAGGCCATGGATTGTTTCCCTCTTTGAGGGTTTTAACCATGTCAAGAATACTGGTGTATTGATCTGTGATTTATTTGTGAGCGGCGTCCTTTGGTGTTATGTTTGAGGAACTTACCCTGTAAATTCCTACATGGTATTAGAGAGATTTGAGGGCCACATCATTTGGTCATCCAAATCTGAAGTCGGTAGAACTGCATCCGACTGTCATTTCCTAGATCTACTATTTCTGACTGCTTTCGAGCCAAGGGGACTGCTCTATTGTGTTAGAAGCATCTGTTCTAGTGAGGAACCCATTTCGTTTGACGCGAAAAGGTTTCTGATAGCCCTAGCTACACTATTTTTAAGACCTGGAGGTATACAATGTTTATTTGTAGTTTTTAGTTATTTTCTTTTTTTTTTTATTTCAGTTTATCTAGCTCTCTGTTTTTTATTACCGGATCTATACCTTTCATTTCTGCGTATGCTCTTTGCCCTGTGACTCTGTGTAATCTGGGAAAATTAGAAATACAAAGGAAGGATTTTTCTCATGTGTATGCTCTTTTCCACCACGCCTTAGTGTGATCTCAGAAAATCAGAAACATTGAGGAAAATATTTAGTTTCCGGGTAAAGCTAACTTCAAGCCGTAAGGTTTGTTTTTTTTTGTATGTTCATGTTGATTTTTGTGTTTTTTGTTTTGTAGGAAAAAAAGAGATTTCTCAAGTAAGTAGGCACCCCAAAGTTTCAGTGACTTCAAAAAAAAAATAAACCCTTCCACTTTTCCAAAAATTACTAGCCTTTTAAACTAGCTCACTTGGTTCAGAGTTATTTTATGAGAATAGAGGTCTTGGGTTCAAGTCTTTCTTTTTGTTGAGTTACTTTTTCAAAAATCACATGTAGCTTATGTTTTAAAGTTACTTTATGTAAAAGTGTTTTCACCCATTATAAAAAGTGAGTCACTTATAATTCTAAAGTCTCTTTATCTTTTATTTAAGTTACAATTTAGTGGGTAGCTCATAAAGTACTATTGTAAAAGTGACTTTCACTTATTTATAAAAGTGAGTCACATAATTCTTTTTTTTTTAAAGTTAGCTAATTAGATTTATGTTTGGAAAGGGGGGAGATTTTTTTTAATATAGCATTATCATTCATTTCCACCATTCACGCACTTTGTCGGCATTTTCAACAACTTTTCTTCAAAATGCCATAACTTCTTCATCCTGAAGCCATTTTCAGAGCCATTTTTTTAATTAGCTTAATTTTTTAAGATCTTTCCATTGGAACACTTAGTTTTAGTATATACAACTTCAGTTTATGTTAAAATGGAAATTCCATGCCTAGTTATTCTTGACAACAACAACTACTTCCAATGGTGGTCCTACATTGTGGATTTACTTATAAGTAAAGGTCTTTACAGAATAGCCTCAGGCCAAGAAACCAAACCTCAAGATGAAGATAAGGCAGCCAAATGGGAAAATAGGCAAGATCAAGCACGTGGGTTGATAAAGATGTCTATTTCTCTAAACCTTAGATTCCATATTGCAGAACTTGATACTCCTAATGAAGCAATGAAACAACTCACTAAAGCTTTTGGAATTAAAAATGAAATTAGAGCCCATCAACTCAAAAATGAGTTGCTTACATTGGACCGCAATAATTTTTTTTCCATTGAAGATTTTTTGTCCAAGTTCAAGACCCTTAGACTTCTCTTGGAAGGTGTTAAGGTTAAGAAATAAGATGGTAGCCTTATATATTCCATTCTTACTAAGTTGGGACCAAACTACTCTGTGTTTGTTTCCACCTTCCGTTCTACTAGAAAGGCCTTTATTTCTCAAGGAAAAGACTGCAAGTCTCCCTCTTTTGATGCCTTTTGTGATTCTTTAATAAGAGAACAAGAAAAGCTCTTATATCTTGGTCTTCTTAATCTTGAAAACTCTTCTAAGAAAGCCTTATCCACCTAGCAGCAACCAAATTCAAAGAATCCTAAGAAGCAGTATCCTAAAAAGAATGGTCCTAAACCAAACAAGGGTCCTAAGCAATTTCAGTTTCAAATGAAAAATAATTTCAACAAAATGATAAGGCAAATAAAAACAAAGGGAAGAAGACTGATAGACATTGCCACTTTTGTAATCGAGATGGCCACTTAGAATCTAAATTCTTTAAGAAGATGGAAGCCTTGGAAGCAGCAATGAAGAAGCATAATATACATTTAGAGCACTCTTCAAATTCAAATTCAACTTCAACTTCAGGAATAACACTTTTTGCATGTGGTTGTCAAGTATCTTGGTTTGGTTATACACTAAATGTATCTTCTTTTTCTCATTCTCATGAGTGGCACATTGATTCTGGAGCTTCTTATCACATGACCAAAAACAAAGCCATGTTTTCTTCTTTAAATGATTGTAACACAAAAAATATATATGTTGGTGATGATAGATCTCTTAGTGTTGTAGGTATTGGAACTGTTCATATAGACAATGGTTAATTTAATGATGTATTATGTGTTCTAACCTTATCCTGCAACCTTCTATCTGTATATCAGATAACTCATTCAAGTGAAAGTAAAATCGTTGAATTTTTCACCTCACAATGTTGTAATTAAGGACCTAAGATATCTTAGATAGATTTTCACTACTGGCATTGCTGATGATTCTACAAGGTTGTATAAGTTTAACAATTTTGGGTCATCAAATCTTCCCTCTGTATTTATTTCTCATAATTATGAAGTGAGCAAACTTTGGCATGAGAGATTTGGTCACTTAAACTATTGCTCCCTTCAGAATCTATGTAAAGAAAATATGGTGACAGGTCTTCCGATGGTATCTTGCAAAGATGGTGTTTGTTTCAGATGTGTACTTGGAAAACATCATTAGGATAGTTTTGAAAAACGTGCCTCTTGGCATGCCTCAGCCCCTTTACAGCTTGTGCATAGTGATTTATGTGGTCCACTTCCAATTGTTTCATTCTCTGACCACAAGTATTTCTTAACTTTCATTGATGATTTCTCCAAACGCACTTGGGTATGCTTCTTAAAACTCAAGAGTGAAGTATTTAACATGTTCTTTGCCTTTAAGGCTTTTGTTGAAAAAAAAGCCTAGACATCAAATTCTTAAGCTAAGATCTGATAATGGAAGAGAATATGTTAGCAACAAATTCATCAACTTTTTCACTGAGAATGGAATTCAAATGCAACATACTGTTCCATATACTCCACAACAAAATGGTGTAGCTGAAAGGAAGAATTGCACCTTAAAGGAAATGTCTAATTGTATGCTTCAATCTAAAGGACTTAGTCTTAATTTTTGGGTAGAAGAAATTAACTGTGCAAATTACATAGTAAATCACACTCCTACTAAGGTTTTAAAAAATATCACTGTAGAAGAAGCATGGAGCTCAATTAAACCAAATGTAAGTCACTTTCGTGTTTTTGGAAGTGAAGCATGGGCCCATATTCCATATGAGAAACATAAAGCTTTCGAACCTAAGAGTGAAAAATATATATTTGTTGGATATTCTGAAGATGTCAAAGGATATAGACTTATTCCACTTAAGTCCAAAAATGTTATCATTAGAAGAGATGTAAACTTTGCTGAAAATATACTAGCCTACGAGCCTAGTTCGGTAGATGTGCCACCTCTTTCTATCCCTTCTACTTCTAAAAAGATTTCTTCTTCAGATGATGACAACGAGGATGAAAATCCTCCCCCACCTTCTCAGGATCCTCCTTCAGCTCCTCAACTTCCGAAATGGGTCCGTGCTACTTGGGATGCATCAGGTGCTTTTGCCGGTGATCCTACAGATCAACAAAGTACACGTTCTCAGTTCAATAGAGGCTCTTCGTTACTGGCTCAAGCTTCAGCGAATTATGATCCTGACACCTTTGCAAAAGCTTCAGGCCATCCATATTGGGACGCAACTATGAATGAAGAATATTGTTCATTATTGGAAAATGATACATGGGATCTTGTTCCTCTACCAAAGGGAGCAAAAATTGTTATATGCAAATGGGTTTACAGAACCAAGTATGGACCAGATGAAAAAGTTGATAAACATAAAGCTCGTCTTGTTGCTAAGGGTTTTTCACAAGTTGAAGGCATTGAATATATTGAAACCTTCTCCCCTGTTGCAAAAATGAACCCTATATGCCTTGTTCTTTCCCTTGCTGCCTCTTTTAAATGGGAAGTCCATTAGATGGATGTTAAATATTCCTTCTTGCATGGGGACTTGCATGAAGAAATCTATATGGAACAACCTATTGGCTTTATACGAATAGACTCCAGCCTTGTATGTCGGCTTAAGAAATTCCTTTATGGTCTCAAGCAAGCCCCTCGGGCTTGGTATGCCAAAATGGATAGCTTTATTTTAGAAACTAGCTTTTCTAGGTGTCATTCTGACAATACTGTCTACACCAAGAAATTGGGCAAGTCTCTTATCATTCTTGTTCTTTATGTTGATGATCTTATCCTTACTAGTAGTGATCCCAACCTTATAAGCCATGTGAAGTCCAACCTTAAAAATAAGTTTGAAATGACAGAGTTAGGGCACTTGTATTATTTCCTTGGTCTTCAAGTCTTGCAATCCAAGGAAGGTATTTCCCTTTCCCAATCCAAGTTATTTCCCTTTCCCAGTCCAAGTATGCATGTGATCTTCTATGCCATTTTCACATGGAAGACTGTAAGCCAGCCCCTTCTCCCTTTCAGTCTAGAGCCAAACTTTCAGCCACTTGTACTTCCCCTGAAGTTGATGCTACCTTATACCGTCAACTTATAGGAAAACTTTTGTATCTGACCCATACTCATCCTGACCTTTCCTTTGGTGTTGGCCTTATTGCTCGATTTATGCAAAACCAACATGAAATTCATTGGAAAGCAACTAAAAGAATACTTCGTTATGTTCAAGGTATAGTTTAGTTTGGGATTCATTACAATGCAGAAGCATCTCCTTTATTGGTTGGTTTCACTGATTCCGATTGGGCTGGTGACCCTGATGATCGGAAGTGTACTGCAGGTTATGTGTTCACTCTTGGTTTAGGACCTATTACATGGGCTTGCAAGAAACAAAGTGCCATTTATCTTTCTTCAGCAGAATTAGAGTATCGTGATGCTGTATAAGCTAGTGAGGAAGCCCTGTGGCTTCATCAGATCCTGTCCAACATCAGCGTCGCAAACACATTGAACTGCACATGCATTTCATCAGAAAGCTCATTCATGACCATGTTCTTGAAATGAAATATTGTTCAACATATGATCAAGTTGCAAACATCTTTACAAAGGCTCTCACAGAGGCGAAGTTTACTAAACTTCGATTTATGGTTGGAGTTTAGGAAGTTGTCACTAAGGGGGTATAGGATCTAATGCCTCCTTCCTTCTCCTATTGTTTCATATTTGTACATCCTTCAATCCTATCCCAAGTTGTTCTTGAGGGGGGATGTTAGGATATTTTGACACATAGGAAATAGTTAAGTATAACTTAGTCTAGTGTAAAATTAGGTAAAGTGTGTTTCTTTACTATGTACTTTTGTAACTTACAATCTGACAGTCACGATATGTAATGATCTAATGGTTCATTCTCTCCTCGGTATTACCGACACTTGATTCGTGGCTTAACATCCGATTGGTCCATGATCTCTATTTAAAGAGAATGGAGGGTCATTTGTAGGGTAACTGTTCATGAGAGAAGTTTATGTAAATTTTCATTCTTTTATTAATAAATTTCCTACAGTGGTCGTGTTGGCTCAGGCTGTGGATTGTTTCCCTCTTTGAGGGTTTTAACCACGTCAAGAATATTGTTTTATTGATATGTGATCTATTTGTGAGCGATGTCCTTTGGTGTTATGTCTGAGGAACTTACCTTGTAAATTCCTACACACAGACATCAAGGGAAATAGAGACCATCAGGTAGGAACATGTATTCAATATTTTTCATCTCTTCTCTTGAGCATATTAGGGTTATAAATTTGTTGTCAATGCACAAGAAAGAAGGTTTTGTAGGCTGAAGGTGGCTAGAAGTCTCAGCTACCCTCAAATAGTTAAGTGCAACTAACTCCCTCACTCATGCAACGTGGAAAATGACAAAAAAAGGAGGTGATAATTACGAGGAGTGGGCCAACTCACCCAACACACTAAACCCACTACCATAAGAAGAATAAAATGACAAGCCCAAATCTCATTTTTATCAATAAGTTCATTCCTAAAATAGTAAGAGAGGCCCATTAAGACATTGAAAGTCAAGATAGCAATGACTGGGGGTCCCTTGGAGTACTATAGAAGAGATACACACATAGTTTGCAGGTGCTACAGGACTGGACACCACTGCTATAGGAGAAACAAAGTTTCTACAGGAAGGGACAAATTTTCTACAAGAGAAGATACAGTGCTACAAGAAAGTCTAGAGAGTTGCAAAAAGCCTAATTTTGAGCAAATTTGTCACCAAAACCCTATATTTGAAGAGGGACATCTAGGAGAAGGGTAAGTACACAATTTTCTCTGCCATATATGGGCAAGAAACTTGCAAAACCTCTCATTCCTTCAACAATGCATCCTATAACAAAATTATGATAGGAGTTTGAGAATATAAAAATTGAATGAGAATGTTTCTTTTAAGTTAAGTAAGATAGTAAAGGAAATGGAATTGTTTTTAAGATGAGTTTGAATTTTTCCTTCCTCTAACTAGTATGGACAAAACTACTCTTTTAACCTTCTAGCAGATTGGGATTATTGGTTTGCCAAATTTTGGAAAGTCACAATGACACTCATGGCGGGGTTGTTTCAATTGAAGAGAGCCCACATGTAACAGCCTTGGTTGAAAACTCATGTAAAAATATATAAGGCCATGGTGATGGGACATGTATTCCAAGATGAATGTTGGGAAAGATATCCTAGTGGGTGTTCATTTGGTTGTTTATGGCTAAGGAAATTGGCAAAGGAAATGGCTAAGGCATTAAAGAGGAAAAAAGGTATTTTGGCACATTTTTTTATGAAAATAATGGAAATTAGGAGAAAATGAAGGTGAAAGGTCACATGTTGCATGTGAGGAGGAAATTGAAGGAAAATAATGGATAATGGATAAAATAGAGGCCCCATTAATGAAAAGGATTCTGAAGATTAGTGGGTAACCTTTTGTCAATTCAGTGTTGGAGCTCTCTCTCTCATTACTCTCTCTTTGTCTCATACTCTTGGATACTTAGAGTTTTATTGGAGCACTCTTGGAGGGTGTGACATACTTAGATTTTTGGAACAAGAAGGAAAAGGAAGAGTAGAAAAGTGTAAGAAGGCATCAACATCAATAGCTACATTAGATTTACTTGTAGGTATAGAGTTGCATGTATGATTTCTTCACTAGTTTTAGCATGCATGGCATTTGCACATGATTTTTTGGTTGTGATCTGCCATTGGCATGGAGGATTTCCTAGATCGATAGTGGTTTTTCTAGAGCGACAATGGATTTCCTAGCCTTGCCATTTCCTGGATAGCCATGGTTATTGTGGGTTTACTTTCATTTCTTGTTTTTTGTTGGTTCTCATGTTTCCTTAGCTTGGGTTGAGTTACTAGTCTTGGAGCCTTGGTTAGAAAAAAGCTCTAGAGCTCTGTACCAGCTTGGGTTGAGTTACTAGTCATGGAGCCTTGGATGGACAAAGGCTTTGGAGCGCAGTAAAAGTTGTGAGTTGAGTTACTAGTCCTGGAGCCTTAGTTGGACAAATTCTCTAGAGCCCTGGAAGGCTTGGATAGAGACCAAGCTGATGATGGTTTTGTGATGTCTGACTATCAGGTGGAATCACTATTTGATGGGTTGAGGTGGATGGCCTCTGGAAGCCATGGATGATTTTTTATTGACGTGTATTATGAGATGCCACATTCATGCTTGGAATATGGCATGAGGGTGAATGGCTAAAGAGAGTTTTGGCTCAGCCATTCTACGGTCGAGTGGAACGTGGTAATCTCATCTCCACCTATTTCATTGCATTCATTAGTGAGAAATAATTTCCCTTGATTTCCATGTGTAAAGGTACTGATGTATTTATGGATTTGATGGCTGTCATGTTTATTGTATTTCTGTTTCTATTATATTGGTTATATGCACATTTTATGACAATAGTTATATATGGCTTTTAGCATGTTTTTACCTGTATGTGAATGGATAATGTGTCTATGACATAATAGATGATAACGCAGAAAATGGAATGAGGGAACAATTGCTCATAGTGATTCTCAAATAAGTATGAGATCCCTACACTTAATTTCATTGTTTACACATGTAGATTACATGCCGATGACATGTTTGACAAAATTCCTGTCATGGCTAGCAGGGATCTAGTGAAGGTCTTGAACAAGTATTTACTTTAGTACTTTCATTTCCATGTTACTTTACTGATTTGAAGAGATGGATTAGTTCTGGGCAGTGTCCTGGGCTTAGAGCCTGAAAAATTGGCTTAAATCCCGGGGTCGCTGGCACAACACTGATAATTTTGGTCCACAGTCGCAGGCAGGCAGGCCTGTGAGAGCGACTTTAGGTTGCTGGTCCCTCCCTTTCCCATAGCATGAGAGCGACTATGGTCCAAGAGACCTAAAACAATAGTGGGACCCAGGGACAGGCTGTCTGAGTGGCTGACTTGCCCTATGAGGGTTCCGTCGATGATGTTGGATGTTTGTATGGTGTGTTTCTATCGATTACACTTACTTAATGTGACTTAGGAGGTCAAATCATATCATAGTGGTCTCTCGTTGCACGTTTAGTCCAGCTGGTGAGTTGCTTAGGTAGATGTGGGAGGAGGGTGTTACAGAGTGGTATCAGAGTGTGGTTACACTCTCCTTTAGCTATGTGTTGATCATGATTTCATGATTGGTTGCATATGTGTTCCTTATGCATGTAGTCCATGTGCTTGTTGCATTTGCATGGTGGTTATCATGGTTGTAGTGATGTTGCCATGTGAAGGTTGAAGGTGTTATCATGGAGCATGTCTTCATGTGTGTATGGTTGATTATGCATTGTTATGCACGTCATTGATCACATATTATCAAGTGCATGTGAGGTGGTTGTTGTTGTCATGCATGAGGTCATGGTGTGTGTAGTTGGTGTAGTCATTCATTGATGATTGGACTCTAGCTAGAATGGTGTGTATATGGTTTTGTATTCATGTGTTATATGTACATATGCAGTTGTTATGCATGTATGGTCTTGGTTATAGTTACACATGAATAGTAGGTCAAATATACCTTGTGAAGTCATTGTATGCAATTCAGGTCATGGTGATGCTATTGCTTTTTATGATGCTAATGTGTTGGTTGAGATAGAGTCGGAGATGCAGACTATCAAAGTGAGGCTGTAGCATTAGACTTTGGAGTAAGAGTAGACCACCATAAAACTATGGTATGTTTGGCATGCATATATGTAAGTTAAGGATATTTATATGCATTAGGTTTATATACATTAGGTTTACGTACATGTCTTATTATGTTATGGTTACATTTATGATAGATGTTAGTTGATTAGTGTAGTTATATGCACATGTGTCGAATAGTCAAGGATGGTAATAAATTGTGGTTGTATGCATTGATATTTTTGTTTTATGTTAGATAACTTGATGATCATGTTATGTGTTGTTGATGAGCATGTTATATGTTAATTGATTATTGTTATATGTTAGTTAAGTTTATAATTTGAGTTATTTCATTGAGATATTGATGTTGTAATTTGGATTGGTCATATGCATGATGGTTATGTTCATTGCATTGAAGAACTTGATGTTATATTTATTGTGTTAACCTGGTTTGACCTATGCAAATGGTTATGGTTGTGATATTCAGGTATGAGCTGACATATTTCTGATATGGTGTCATACTAATCTATATTGATCATGCATATGTGATTGTTATGCATGAACGACAAATGCTTATGATGTGAACATGTTAGTTAGTTACTGCTATGGATATCATGATTTAGGTTTAGGTTGATGTTGTGAAGTTGTATCGTGCTAACCTAGGTTGATTGTGCAGACAAGATAACCTCCCATGAAATACACTAAGGTATTAGTTTTCTTATGTCATATATTTGGTACTTGATTGTTTGATTATGTCATCTATTTGGTGTTCAAATGTTTGATGTCTATTACGTCATCTGGTTCATTCATTTAATATGGTATGTTTGCAATTTGGTTGAATGTTTGATGAATTTCATAATATGAGTATGTGTTCCAATGATCTTGTTTTAAGATGATTGTACTAATACATATGTGTTGAGACAGTTGATAGGTACTTAAGTGTAGTAGGTGATATTGTAGCATCATGTCTAATGACTATGAGTTGACTATGGATTATGACATCTTTATTAGTCTTGGTAAAGGTTGACTTCAATCGATAGATATGATTGTCTTGATATTTGGAACATGTGGTTGACATGTGTGAATAGTTGTAGGAAACATGCTTGGTATTAGTGTGACGAAGTAATAATTAATGTGTTTATGTTATGAAACGAAATCACAAAATATAAGAAGATATCGATCAACGACTTCAAAATAAGCCTTTTTGAGGGGGAAACCTCCTTTACATTACACAAATGAACAATTATTGGATGATAAAAATGACAAGAGCTCCTTTCTATATATAAGAGTCTAAGGGGTTAGAATATAATCAGAGCTGACATAAAAATAATATTGTAAGGGCACAACAATAACAATAGTGGGTTTCTATGGGGCACAATAATAACAATATGGGGACTATATGGGCACAACAATACAATAAGAGGGTTGCACTAATAATAATAATGGGATATACTAGTAGTATAGGGACCTAACATGCCCCTCCCTTCCAAAAAGTGTTGTCCTCAATGCTTGAGTAGTTCAGGACGCTTCTGTATAAAATTATCATCCTCCCATGTAAAATCTTCAGCAGGTAAGTTCTTCCACTTGATGAGATACTTTGAAATTGATCGATTTCATAACCGTTGGGTTCTTGTTTCCGTGACTGCTTCAGGTTCCACTATGATTTTTCCTTCCTCCTCAATTTCCGACAATAATGTTTGAATTGGGAGATTGTCACCTATAACCTTCTTTAAGCATGGAACATGGAAAACTGGGTGCACTCAGGAAGATATAGGAAGCTCCAATTTGTATGCCATAGTACCAATATTTTGCAACACCTTGTAAGGACCATAGTAACTTGGTGATAATTTATTATCCTTTTTAGCTTGCCTGATGTGATCTTCCATTGCTTGAACCTTAGAATTTTCTCTTAAAGATGATGTGATGGATGGTGTATGATATCCATAAAGTGCCATAAATGTGGTCATTTTTACTGAAGTCTTATACCACTCTTCAACCAGAGATAACCACTTGACCCATTGCATTTTTTTATCAGATACAAATCAACGAAGATATCCTTCCAAACATTTGTTCACTATCTTTGTTTGTCCATCTATCTTGAGAGTTTTAGGAGTGGTAATTCTTGCCAATGCACTACAAGATATGGTCATATTCATTTCTTATTTATGTGGGGTTGGTTCCTAGTGTATATCCTTTTCTTTTGACATTTCTATTTCCTTATTTTCCTCATCTTTCCAATCTATGTAAATTAATTTCTTCTCATCACACTTATGACCTTGAGTGTATTTGCTATCATAACTGTAACAAAGCCCTTTTGCTCTTTTTTCTTCCAATTGTTGTGGTGTCAACCTTGTAGTTTGTGGAAGACTAGGAGTAACAACACTTCCGTCTTTATAGTGATGAGTGGTAGACTTCCTTGTTGTCATAATTTGCTTTTAACTTTTCTTGCCACCGTGAATGCCTTCTCCAATGAATCAGGTTCCCAAAGGCAAACCTCATGTTGGATGTTATCTTTTAAAGTCCCTAAGAATACATCAATCCTATTCTCCTCTAGAATATCAGTTACCCTAACATTCATTTTTTGGAATTCCTCAATGTGCTCTACCATTGAACCGTTTTGTTTAAGATTTATCAATTGGCTAAAGAAGGTGTTGCTCTTTGTATGCTCATAATGTGTTATCATTTCCTCCATAAAAATGGACCGAGTAACCATTTGTTTACAAGAGAAAAGCGATCGATACCATGAAAAATGATTGGGTTTTAAATATAAAGTTGCAACACATACCTTCTGTGTGTTTTGCACATTATGGAGATCAAAATATTTCTCCATCTGTACTATCCATGTTACGAGATCCTTGCCATCAAAATTCCTCATATCAATATTTGGAATATGGTGGGTCTTCAATCCAACATTAGATTCTGTGAAATCATGATTAACATTTCTCTTGTTCTCATCATGAGTTTCCTCTACAACCTTTTCACCATTAGGAGGATTTTCTTGTAGCAGCTTTGCCTCACCTTCCTTCAAACCTTCCATGTCTTTCTTCAAATCTTCATGCCTTTCTTCAAAACTTCTTCCATAACATTAATATTAGCTTCTATGGCATATATAAAACTATTTATCTTAGCTTCTATCACATTCTTCAAATCATCCATCCAATTTTGCTTACTAGGTGTTTCTATTTTCTTGATTTGGTTCATTCTTTTTCTTGCTTTTAGGATCTCAACATTTAAACGCATGTAACTCTCTAATTTTGCATCTCCAAGTTCTAAACTTTCGGTCTGTGGTAGCCCTCTAAGTCCTCTTTCCAATGCCACAAGTTTGATCAAAATTGGATTCTCCATGAAATAGTTATGCCCAATCTCCCAAGATGGCCTGATTATATACTTTTTCAGTAGAGCGAACTTGTACGAAGTGCCACGTGTTACTATTTTGACCTTCGCCTCTGAAAAAAATACCCAACAAACTAAAGTCCATCATCTTTTTGTAACTTTTCACAAAATTTGAATCTGATGTTCAAAGAGAAAGTTATGACGATTTTCCATAGTCACATGTTTGAGATGGAATTCGAGAGCCTGCAAAACCTTAACTTCCTCAGATCATATCTCCGAAACTATAGCGAGCCAAGGCTTGTTTGTGATGG
Organism: Pinus taeda; assembly: GCA_000404065.3. Lineage (NCBI taxonomy): Eukaryota > Viridiplantae > Streptophyta > Pinopsida > Pinales > Pinaceae > Pinus > Pinus taeda. The sequence continues at coordinate 106,728 of APFE030130620.1, forward strand.
AATTCTGGAGCCTTCAAAAACCATAACTTCCTCATCTCATATCTCCAAAAATATATCAATACAAGATCTGAAATTCTGACACAAGGTTCAAAAAGCTTTCCTCTTAAATGGTTTTTAATTTCAGCTTATGAAACTTCGTAGAACAAAAGTTATAGCGAAAATGCCACGATGGCCTGTTTGAAGCAATGAAACCCTAGAATCCGAAGCTCTGATATGAAATGTTATGAAACCATCTCACAAAATATAAGAAGAGATAGATCAACGACTTCAAAATAAGCCTCTTTGAGGGGGAAATCTGCTTTACATTGCACAAATGAACAATTCTTGGATGATACAAATGACAATACCTCCTTTCTATATATAGGAGTCTAAGGGGTCACAATATAATCAAAGATGACATAACAATAATATTGTAAGGGCACAAAAATAACAATAGTGGGTTTCTATGGGGCACAATAATAACAATATGGGGACTACATGGGCACAACAATACAATAAGGGGGTTGCACTAATAACAATAAAGGGCTACACTAGTAGTATATGGACCTAATAGTTTATATAACTAATAGTTGGGTGATGTGACAATATATAGTAAGACTCAGTTGCAATAGGGCAAAGGTAAAAGAAAGGATTTGGGTAAGAATTCCTTTGGCTATGTTTGGAAACCCTAATCATTAGGGGAATTTTGAAGTCTAAAATGGGCCTCCTAAGAAAAATGTACAACCAAAATAAAATTTATAAGAACCAACAAGATTCAAGATGATGATGTCAACCATGGGGGATGATTCACCATTTTTGGAGTAAAAAAGTAAAAATATTAAAAAATAATAAAATAATAAAATAATAAAACTACTTTTTAAACTTGTATTTTCAACTTATCTCCCTAAGTTTTTACTCAAATTTAGAGGGAGAGTTTAATTCTTCATCCAAGGAGTGCCCATGTTGCATACTTTCGATGGACCTTGCTACACGAAAAATGAGAAATACATAAAAAAACGTGATTGCAATCACATTTTTCATGTATTTCTCATTTTTTGTGTAGCATGATCCATCAAAAGTATGCAACATAGGTACTCCTTGGACGAGGAATCAAATTATGCATCAAACAAGTGTTTCTACTCGAAATTTGAGTTAACCCATAGGGAGATAAGTTGGAAAATAGTTTTGTTTTGTTTTGTTTTTTTTTTTTTTTGTTTTTTTTTTTTTTTTTTTGTTTTTTTTTTTGTTTTTTTTTTTGTTTTTTTTTTTTTTTTTTCCCTCTAAAATTTGATGATGTAATCTAATCTTATTTTATTATTTCCACTATTATTTTATAATTTCCTTAGGAGGCCCAATTAAGACCTCAAAATTCTCCCTAATGTTGAAACGAACAAGTTCTTTGCATACAAGGAGTCTTCGTAACCTTGATTTTGTTTGAAATTATGTGGATATGTGCTAGATTCATGAACATGTACTTGACAGGTATATTAGCTAGTTTCTAGTTACAGGTGGATCTGTCAAAGGATTGGAGTCCCTTGAGAGATGGCATGGATGTGTTCAATTGCAAGCAACATGCTTGGCACAACAAGATAAGGTAACTAATGTATTGTTATTTTTATTTATGCACTGATAGTTATGTGTTTATGGAAGTATAATGCAAGGAGTTTCATGGCAAGAGAGATTGCCATGAAATCTTGAAGAAGGCTCTGGTTGAGTTTCCTTGGGAACCATGGGGATTGAGTCATGTTGTTTGTTGTTAGTCTTGTTCTCTTGGTATTTTGCGATTGTTGTGATTGATTTGTGATTTTGATTGTGTCTGGTGCATAACTATGCCACTTTGGTTGTGGTGTTGTATTGTTATTATTGGTTTTCATAATCTTCCTTGTTTGTTTCTTGGCTTGCCTTCTATGTTTTGAGTCTTGGGAATTGGTTGGGAAAGGAGGAAATTTAATGAAGCTCGTGGAGAGATGTATGGTACCCAATAGGTAATGTAAGACATAGATGAGGCTTGGTGCATGAGAAAGCACAATGGAAGGTAAGCTATGACTGCCAATTGGACTGGTTGGGTCCATTGGTGTAAATGGACAATGGCACTATAGTCATGAGAAAGGTAACCAAAAAAGGTAAATTAAATGGATCCGAGGTGTCAGATGCCTTGGCTATGATTGGGAATGATTGTTCTCAATGTTATGCATGAATAAATGAAGTTCTCTTAACCTAGACCTTATGCTATCTAGTAATTATGTTATGATCATGATTATGTTGATGTTTATATATGTATACATGTATGTATGTATGTCATTGTCTAACATGATGATGATTGTTTTATATTGATGATTATATATGTATGTATCCATGTATCTATGTTACTGTCTGATAGGTTGTCAGGGATCATTCTTGTGGAGGAATGATTTCATATGCAGGTCAATGAGATGAAGAGGTTCCTGGTTTATGAGGAATCAAGTGGAAGAATATCCGTGACAAATATATGAGGTTAGTATCATGTGGTTATGAGTTGATATTATGTGATTATATTATGTATATGTTATGGATAGGCTATACCAAGGGATACATCAATGAAATGAAATTAGTGTTTGTGGCATGTTGGGACAAGCATAGATAAAACACTGGAAGCAAGGTTTCTAGGTAGAGGTAGTGTGGTTTTAGATGTGTGGTATTATTGTTGTGCATATATCGTACATGTTGTACATGTTGCATCTATGATTATTGTGTGCATGCAATATTGTGCATATGTAGTGTGTGTACATGTTGTTTATGTAATATTATGTACAGGGTGTTAGTACATATAATTTTGTATGAATGTTGCATATTTAGTGCTGGGTATATATGGTGTTATGTACATGTTGGATATACGATGTTGTGTACATATTGTACTATGTGCATGATGGATATGTGGTGTTGTATGCATATGGTGTTGTGCACATGTTGGATATGCAGTGTTGTGTAAATATGATGTTATGTACATGTAGTGCTATGTACATGTGGTGTTGTATGCATGTTGTACATGTGGTGTTATGTACATATGGTGTGGTGTGCATGATTGTACAAGTGGCGATGTGTGCATGTGGCACTGTGTACATATTGTACAAGTGGCGTTGTGTGCAGGTGGTGCTATGTACATGTCATGCATGTGGCACCGTGTACATGTGGTGTCGCGTACATGTCGTGCATGTGGTACTATGTACATGTGGCATTGTGTACATGTTGTACAAGTGATGTAGTGCACATGTAGCATTGCGTACATGTTGTGTAGGTGGCACTGTGTACATGTGATGTTGTGCACACATTGTGCAGGTGGTGCGATATATAGGTGGTAATGTGTACATGTTGTACTTATGGTACTTGGTGCACATGTGGTATTGTGTGCATGTCATACATGTTGTGATGAGGGCATGTGGTATGATGCATGTGAATTATGTACGTGTAAGTATTGTGTTGTGTTGTACATCGGGTATAGATGTATTGTGTTGTGTTGTACGCTAGGTGTAGGTGTATGTATTATGTTATGCACTTGACGTAGGCATATGTGTTGTATGTTAGGTGTAGGTGCATGTATTGCATGGAGTTGAAAGTCGTGTGTGGTTGTATTTGTTGATGCACACCATGTATATGTGCACCAGGTTGAAGAGAAGGAACCATGTGTTTTTCGGGTGTGGCAACCGATCTAGTGTGCATACAAAATAAGAACAAGGTAGAAGCTAAGGATTGATGAAAGGATAAGTATCGGTATACTATTTTAGTTTTATTATGCATGTGATTTATGATTACGGTTTATGATGATTACAGGTGATCTACGATTCTGGTTTATGATGGTTACATGTGATTTATGATTTTGATATATGATGGTTTGTTTTGAGCTAACATGATGTGATGTTTCTATACATGATGTTAGTTTGACTTGTCATGACAAGAAGTAAACATGATTGCAAGTGTACCTTATTGACAAGCTACCAATGAGGTATGATTTGAAGTTATTTCAATTTATTTTGAATATAATTGAAGTTATGTTCTTGGTATAGAAAGCACGTAAATGATTGGTGGGGTGGTTAAAATCAACTACAAGAATTAGGAGCAACAATGAAAGAAATTGGAACATCCAACAGTATGTTGGTAGAGCACTTCAGGAATAGGGCCATTGTGGGACACTGGTACCCAATAGTGTACATTGATTTCCATGAGCATGCTATGACCCACGAAGCCGTGCCTTGGTTTTTGTATCTTTTGATGCGATGAAGCCTTGCCAAGGGATGGACTACCCGGCATGGTGGTGCCAGCGGAACTTGGAAGGTGAGTGACTGCATGGAAGGGGTGACCAGAGTGCCTGAGGGACTATGTAGTCGAGAAGGGAAGGTCGGGGATGGATTTGTTTTGGTCATTAGCATTTCCAGATGGAAGCATATGCACATTGGGAGAGCACCATGGAACAATGAGCCGGTAACTGTCCACTGAGAGGAAAAGTGGTGTAGAATTGTGGCGCTAGACATTGGATGCAGATTTGACTTTGTAGTGGATTCTGGACTTCCTGGGAAGGAGGTGAATCCTGGTATTACATTGAGGGTGGAGGTGTGAGCCTCTGGATTCCGTTTTTGTGGATGCATGCATCATATTCTTTTATTTGTTGGTCAAGTAGATGCATATATATGTGTATGTTCACATTATTGTAAATATTGTATCGAGCTGGATTTATAAATCTCCATAGACAATATGGTTATTCGTTGGTTGAAGCAAATGTGTATGTGTATATGTGGCTATTGTAAATATTGTAATGAGTTGTGTTATAAATCTCCAATAAACGGTATGTTTGTCATGTTTTAGCAGATGGTCATCGTAAATACTACAATGAGTTGTGTTATAAAGCTCCATGGGTAGTATGTTTTGTTTACAAAAATCTTGTTGGTATAGGTGTCATTGAACACCGAGGAGAGTGTTCCCCCAAGGGGAGGGTTGTATAACAAACTTGGTTAAAAAATCATGTAAAAATATATAAGGCCACAGTGATGGGACACATATTCCAAGATGAATGGTAAGCATGACATGCTAGCGGGTGTTCATTTGGTTGTTTATGGCTAAGGAAATTGGCAAAGACAATGACTAAGGAATTAAAGAGGCAAAAAGGTATTTTGACACATTTATTTATGAAAATAATGGAAATTAGGAGAAAAGGAAGGCAAAAGGTCACAGATTGCATGTGAGGAGGAAATTGAAGGAAAATAATGGAAAATGAAGAAAGTAGAGGCCTCATTAATAAAAAGGCTTATGAGGATAAGTGGGTAACCTTTTGTCAATTCAGTGTTTGAGTTCTCTCTCTCTCATACTCTTGGATACTTTGAATTTTCTTGGAGCACTCTTGGAGGGTGTGACATACTTGGATTTTTGGAGCAAGAAGGAAAATCAAGAGTAGGAAAGTGCAAGAAGGCATCGACAACAGTAGCTATATTAGATTTGATTGAACATATTGAGTTGCATGTATGATTTCTTCACTAGTTTTGGCATGCATGGCATATGCATGTGGTTTCTTGGTTGTGATCTGTCATTGGCATGGAGGATTGCCTAGATCAATAGTGGATTGCTTAGCCTTGCCATTTCCTGGATAGACATGGTGATTGTGGGTTTACTTTCATTGATTTTTTTGGTTGGTTGTCATGTTTCCTTATCTTGGGTTGAGTTACTAGTCCTGGAGCCTTGGTTGGACAAATTCTCTAGAGCCCTGTACCAACTTGGTTTGAGTTACTAGTCTTGGAGCCTTGGTTGAAAAACTACTCTTGAGCCCTTGGTGGGTTGATTTACTAGTCTTGGAGCCTTGGTTGGACAAACACTCTGGAGCCCGGTAAAAGTTGTGGGTTGAGTTACTAGTCCTGTAGCCTTGGTTGGACAAACGATCTAGAGCCTTGGAAGGCTTGGATAGTGACAGATCTGATGATGGTTTTGTGATGTCCAACCATGAGGTGGAATCACTGTTTGATGGGTTGAGGTGGATGACCTCTAGAATCTCTGGATGAGTTTTGATTGATGTGTTTTATGAGATCCTATATCCATGCTTGGAATATGGCATGGGGGTGAATGGATGAAGAGATATTTGGCTCAACCATTCTACGGTTGGGTGTAACGTGGTAGTCCCATCTCTGGTTGGTTCATTGCATTCATTAATGAGAAATCCTTTCCCTTGATTTCCATGTGTAAAGGTACTGGTGTATTTATGGATTTGATGGTTATCATGTTTATCATATTTCTCTTTCTATTATGTTGGTTATATGCACATTTTATGACAACGGTTATGTCTGGCTTTTAGCATTTTTTTACTTGTATGCGAATGGATAATGTCTCTATGACCTAATATATGATAATGTAGAAAATGGCATGAGGGAACAATGGTTCATAGCTATTCTCAGATAAGTATGAGATCCCTACACTTAATTATGTTTTTTACACCTATAGGTTACATGTCGATGATATGTTTGACGAAATCACTATGATGGCTAGTAGGGATCCAGTCAAGGTCTTGAACAAGTATTTTCTTTAGTAATTTCATTTCCATGTTACTTCACTGATCTGAAGAGATGGATCAGTTCTGGGCAGTTTCTTGGGCTCAGAGCTTGAAAAAGTGGCTTAAATCTCAGGGTTACTGGCACAACATTGACAATTTTGGTCCATAGTCACTGGCAGACAAGCTTGTGAGAGTGAATTTAGGTTTTTGGTCGCTCCCTTGCCCATATCATGAGAGAGACTATGGCCCAAGAGACCTAAAACAATAGTGGGACCCAGGGACAGGTTGTGTGAGTGGTTGAGTTTCCCTCTGAGGGTTATGTTGATGGTGTTGGATGTATGTATTGTGTGTTTCTGTTGGTTCCACTTCCTTAAAGTGACTTAGGAGGTCGACTTATATCATAGTGGCCTCTCATCGCATATTTATCCCAGATGGTTGGTTGCTTGCATAGATGGGGGAGGAGGGTGTTACAACACATACTCATCAAGGATGTCAATTATCATATATTTTGTGGAGAATGTTCGAAAACTTGTGGACACAGACAAGGAAACTTTTCTTAAGACATAAGCACACACCTAATTAGAACTTAGAGAAAAGGATGGGTCTACAGAAGAAGAAGCTAGAGAATACGATGAAGAGGATGTAATAAGAGATGTGGAAAAATGCTTTATGAGGTAGTTGGGGATGTTCAGGTGTCCACCAGGGCCATGAATGAGGCACATATAGGTCACATATAGGCACATATAGGATGAGCAACACTTTCAGTAGGGGATATGATGAGCCTCCAAATTAGGCATAAATTAAGGCCCATCTGACCATCCTTCAACACATTAAACCTCTCTTTTTGCATTAGATGACATATTTTTAGCTTTAATATGTTCATTAGGAAGGTTTATGGATAATTCCATATTTGTGTCTAATATTATTTATTTTGTAGAATATTGTGGGAATATTGGGCAGATTATGAAGATTTGGAGGATGAGATAATATAGGGACTTGCTTCCTGCGACAAATGAACATGATCTTATGAAATTATTGCACAAATTTTGGATCTCTAGTGATTGAGAAAATATAGGAATGTGTTCCCTGTCATTTAATGAAGATTCCTAGTGTTGGGAACCATATCCACTTTTTGAGGGATTTTGGAGGGGAAAGTTGCCTCCTTTCAAGGAGGATGCTTCCCCGTCTATTTGTATAAGTACCAGTTCGAATTTTCTTCTAGAGGCATGTATTTATTAGTCTTCTTGTGGAGAAAACTTGTTATTTAACAGATCCATTTTCATTTCTAGCAGGGATGTACTTGGATTGAATCAAATAATGAAGATTGGTGCCACTTATAGCTTCTAAAGCTTGGTTTCCTTCATAGGAATCTGAATTTCCTTGGGCTTGGCCATCCTAGGAGTCTTATAGCCTTCTTGTACCATTAGAGGAAATTTTGGCCTAAAAGTGCCCATGAAATTTTCATGTATATAATATGTAAAAAAATCAAAATCCTTTAAATCTAAAAGAGGTACATATAAATATTTTGGAGGGGAAAGAAATGTATCTTTCTTTTTTAATTGTATTTTTGGCTTATCTCCTTATAGGTTTACTCAAATTTCAAGTGTAGACACTCGTTGTATGCAAAATTAAATTTTTCATCCAACGAATACCCATTATGCATACTTTTGAGAAGATCCATATTGATAAAAATTGAAGATACATTACAAAATGCGTTGAACACACTTTTTTTAATGTATATTCAATTTTCATCAATGCGAGTTTTCTCAAAAGTATGCATAGTGGGTACTCATTGGATCCAAAATTAAATTATGCATTCGACGAGTTCCTGCACTTGAAATTTGAGGAAACCTATAAGGAGATAAGCCAAAAATACAATTAAAAAGTACGTTTCTTCTTTTCCCTCCAAATGTCATAACTCTTGTTTTATTATTTTCCTATTATTTTATTATTTTTTCTTAGGAGGCAACTTTTAGGCTTAAATTTCATCTAATGAATTTTTTATTTCCTTTGAATGTCTTTTTCACTTGCATCTCTTATTTCTCAATTGACTATTCATGCTTCTTTTGTTGTAGGTCGTATTGGTTAAATGATTGAAGTGAGTTATTTTCAAGGTTATTTACAGAATCACAAGAATGATTCATCCTTATAATATATTTGGAAGGTCATATTCATCATTGAGCTACTTGGATTGGTTTACTAGTTCACAAATCTAGAAATTCTAGAAGTTCCTTATAGCAAAATAGTAGTAATTTTATGCTATTTTTTAGAACATGTTAATGAGCTTCATTTGATTTGATTCAACTTGTATTGAGACATAAAAACATTCAAGTTAATAACAAAATTTACCCCATATAATTTGCACTTGATTAGGCTAGGCATTTAGTAGGTTAGCTAGCTCACTAATTTTTGAATTTCTGGTTTTTAGAGTAGCAATTTTCTGCTATTTTTTAGCACGTGTTAACAGGGGTATTTTGGAGTGATTCCACTTGGAATAGAGTCCTAGGACATACTACTTAATAGAGAAAATTTTTCCCATCTCATTTGCATTTGATTTACTTGGTCATTCGGCAAGTTATCACACTCCTGTAGCAATCCTACCACTCCTACAACAACTCTTGTATCACTATTGTAGCACATGTAAACTTGACCATATTTGCTCCAAAGGCTTGGTTTATGCTTTTTAGGCTTGAATAATGACCCCTAGGCTCTAAAACCATTATTGAGTAAGACCAAAAACCTCTTAAGCCTTGCCTCTTCTCCATTGCAATTCACCTCTGCAGTTATGGTTAGTGGACAAATTCATGACTCGAAGAGCATAATGATGATTACTTTATGAAGCATCTTATGAAATTTGTTGACAAAATATCTCTTGAATGTAGTGATTTAAGAATGATTTATTTATTTTTCATACATCTTAAGCTATGATTTCCATTTCCAACATTGTTATTTCTCTTGCATAGACTAGGCTTCCTTTTGATGTACCATTTATAATCTGTAAATAGTTTAATGTTTAAATTTCTACAAGTGTTACACAAAAATATCATCACCTTGATTATTTGTAGTCAGTATGGGTCTATCATCACTTGTACTGTCCTCCTAAGCAAGTCTCACACCTCAGCTCTTCAAAATAAGCTTTGGAAATGAGAGAAAGACATCAAAAAACAATGTAACTCTGGTTCCGCACTTTCTCTCACTTTTGCCTGCGGGCCCGCACCCTTTGTTCAGAGTACCTGCGTACTTATACGCTCTGTATGTAAAAGGGAGGGTGCGTACCCCTGTGAAAGTCAAAAGGTACAATTTTTATCTTAAAAAACTCACTTTGGGTTAATTCTAGTTGTTTCTAGAAGGAATTTTGACGTGGATTGTTCACTCCAAAGAGGTTCATGCATCCCAAAAGAGAAGGAGCTAATCCCTTGTTAGGAGGAGCTATCCCTTTGAAGGAGGATTCTAATCCCTTTGAAGGAGGACCGAGTAACTTCCCTCCATTGCACTATAAATTGAGGCATTGGGTTAGTGGCTAGAGAGGTTAGAAGCTGAACATTTTTGAGGGTAAATGCTGGTGAAATCAAGACTTCCTAGTTGAGCTTAAGAGGAGAGATCACAAACCTTTTTGGCTTCATTGGGGAGTGAGTGAAACTTGTCAAAGTAGAGGAGACTTCTTGTTGGACCCTGGGAGGAGCTTGTACAACGTCAAGGCAAAGGTTGTAAAGTTCTTCTTCTTTTGAATTAATACAATGAGACTCATTTTTCTCAACAAGTATCTCATGTTATTTGTTTCACGGACTCCTTGAATTTCATGTTAAATATGTTTTATGATATTGGCTTTTCAGGTGCTATTTAATTTGTTTTCCTTGTTTGTGTTTGCAGGTTCGCGACAAAGGAGCTCATTTGGATCAAAGGAGCGAGGACATCCCCAAACTTGCGTTGGACATAAGGTAGGCCCTAAACACACTTGTTTTCCATTATTTATAAAAGCATATTTAGAGAAAGATAGTGTCTGGTTGGTTTGCTTGTCATTAGGTCTTCTTTAGATTCTAGGAAGGTATATCTTGTCTGCAAGATCGACTCATTCCGCGTGACAATTAGAATTTGCATTCATGCAAAGTAGAATAGCATTTTCTTTCTGCAAAAGTAACTAGGATATCCTTATAGAGTTTCCAAATTATCTTCAAAATATCATCCACTTTCACCTTTATCGCCACCATTTCACTCACATGTCGCAACTTCGTAGCCATATAATCTTTCATTAGCCTCCATTTTCATGATTACATGGGGTTACCTTTGTGTTTTCTGAAAGCTAATGATTTCTAGTATTTTAAGTGAGTTTATAGTTAAAACTTAGAAAAATGACATATACTTGCTAATACTTAAAAGTGGCTTGAGTTTCATGACATGTCTAGGTCATTTGGAAGCTTCCAGGGCACCCTTATGTGGCCTCCAATGCTCAAATTCGAATTCCATTCAAGATATGGAAGAAGATTTGGATAAAGGTCAAAGAGGATATGTGTCTCATCATTACCTATTTGAGTTGTAACTCTATGAGATTTTCTAGGGATCTAAGGAGAGAATAATGGACCTCCATTAATGAGGTATCTTCTTATGTTTTTGTATAAATAGGACATCCTCCTCCTTTTAAAGGCATGTGTGAAGTTGGAGATGCTCGGGTGTCCATGTTAATATTACTCATGAATGGAATTTAGATTTAGCACCATGCTCATGAGTGATGTTCACTTGTTTCTGGTAATGCTTGCATTGGGAGCCTCTCAACTTGTCACCCCTCATGCTTTTGGATTGGCCACCTATAATGTGTGAGATTTATTGTTTTTCATAGATCAAGATTTATTGTTTTCATATCTTTTCTTGTGTGAAAGGTTAAGAATGATTGTTTTTGCTTTCATTTCATGTCATGTGGTTTTGATTATTTATTTGATAGGATCCTGATTTGATAATGCACACATGATCCCTTAGAGTAGATCTCATTTCATGCAATTTTATTTCTGAAAGAGTGGTGTGATTTTCAATTCCTATAAGTGTGGTAGATTAAGATTTCAATTCCTGCAAGTGTGGTATATTAAGATTTCAATTCCTACAAGTGTGAAAGATTAAGATTTCAATTCCGCGCATTGTACTATAATTGTATTATAATTTATTTTGAATTTATTGTTGAATTAGAATAGGTGAATTTGGTTTGTCGTTATTTGGTTTCGTAGTTAGATTGATCTAAATTGGAAGATAATTTCTAGCATATACAATGCATACACACTTCGCAAGTTTTACGAAATCCCCAAGTTGACAATTAAATGATAGGTAATTAATCTTGCTCAGCATTTTGGCGTCGTTGTCGGGGATGTGTGCATAGTAACTAGCTTTTACTCTAGAGTTCATTTTTCAGTTTTTTCCTAGATGCATGATTCAAGCATGTAGATGCATAAATCATTTAGCTGCATATCATTTTTATAAAAAAATATATCATTTTTTTTCGATACTAACCATTTATGGATGAAAGATCTAGAATGCAGATCAAACATTCTTTAGAGCACAAAGACTACATCGAGGAATGGTATCGAACTACAATTGAGCCACGACATTCATTCATTATTCAAGAGATCTTTGCAGCAAATCTAAAGGTTAAAATGATTTCTCATGTCCTCATACACAATTAGGTACATTTTTCAAATTTGGATAAGAACATTTTAAAAAGTCTAATTTGTAAATGGCTCCATTGGAAACATTCATATATATATATATGATAAATTAGGAAAATTAAAATCAAGCTTGATTGCAATTTTTTAAGTTCTTGATTGCATTTTATTTAGAATTTAAAAATTTTAGATTAAATTTATTTTCTTTCATTTAATAATATGAAAAATATTTTAGTAAAAAATATATTAAAAAAATTCTATTTTTTTAAGTCATTAAAAATAAACCAAAAACAAAACACAAATATATATATATATATATATATATATATAATATATATATATATATATATATATATATATATATATTATATATATTATATATATATATATATAAAACAAAATTATTTAAAAAATTAATAAATAAAAACACAAAACCAAAACAACATTAAAACAAACAATAATAAAAATAAATAAAAACACAAAAATGAGAATGAAAATAAAACAAATTTAAACAAATAATACAAAACAATTAACAAAACCCAACACAATTAAAAATAAAAAAATCAATTTCATGTAAGCCAACGACAATGAATTGACACAAACATTGCTTGAGAGTTTGAAAAAAACTAAGGTGAAGAAAGATAGTTGTGCATTCTCCCCACTGATATCTGTGAACGAGAATTGAGTAGGGCTGACCTACTCTTGTTCTCCTCCTCCAAGTTATTTGTCGTTTCCAAAATTTTCCTTGCAGCAAAGGAGATGTGTTTCACTGGAGTTACTTCCTGTGGGAGGTGAATTTAGCAAGGCAATAAGTGATGCATCTTTACTCATCTCATCTCAATCGGCACCTAATTCTCCCTCCAGTAAGGCACCCATAATTGTGCAAGATTTTGGCTTAGATGTTGAGTTTGCCACTAAGGATTTAAGGCGGATACTGAATTTGGATTTCAATGACTGATGAAGAAAAATATTGAAACATGTATAGCTGTAAATGATTGAAAATTCCATTCATATTGATCATGCATTTGTAAAATAGTGCTCCATTTCTTTTAGTAGATTGTATTTTGTACACGGATTACAAAGCTCGTGAATTGTCTGGATCATGAACATTGTTCTAGGAATTCAATTTTGTACTGCAGAAAATAAAAAAATGAACTTCACCCAGCAGTTACCTTAGCAGAGGCCAAATATGCAGAGGTTAAAAACGTAATTTTTAAGATGCATTTTGTGACCAAATGAAAATGAATCTCAAAAAAATAAAACATGGGTTTTTTCTCAGAACGAGGTGGATTATGTTTAGCGTGAGCGATTTCCTCAAAATTTGTACCTGTTTGAGATATTTTCGGGGTTCTCTGGAGCCGTATTTGCCAGATTCTGTGAGAAAAATAGATTTTCAATTAAGTGCATAGATATCAATTACGGCCATGATCTGATTTCCCTGATCTACAAGAGGAAGATCCACCAAGATTCGATCTCCCTGATCTATAGGAGGCATGGAGTATTTTCCATGCTTGATGAATCCTTCAAAAATGTTCGCAATAAAGACGAGTCTATGATGTAGAGGACTATGGAAAAGGCTCCATGCATACACCAAATGGTTGAAAGACAGAATATGTTGCATGTTTTATTCCATGTAGCACACCTGCTAAACTTGTGCTTCCAATAACATCACCGACATATAAGATTGCAAAAAAATCTCATGGCATACAAAATGTAGTCGATGGGCTATGCCAAATATACAAGCGTGCTGCATTAATTGATCCGAGGAGAATTCTTCTATTGTTTGCAACACTATCTAGCATGGGGACAATGATAGTGATATATTTTACTTTGCAATCAGAAAAAATTGTTTTCTTATTCGCTTAGGAACGTCTAGTGTAATGTACAAATTTTTATTGTGTTGTTTTTATGAGTCCTCCATTCTTTGATTCAAGTTTTTGACTATACTCTTTGCCTAAAGCACAATATCGTGATTTTTGTAAATGCTTCACATAAGGAAGTCAACTATAGACTGATTTCATATTTTTATTGTCAAGTATTTTCTTCTAATTTATCACTCTCATACGAGACAAGAACAACAAACAAGGCTACGACATCAACAAACTAAAAATCTCTTTGCCGCTGTTCAGCTAAAGAAGGTTTACAGGTAAAAATAAGCAGATAAGAATTACCTTGCCTTTAAAAAAGAGATGTTCTATTTTATAATTTTTCTGGAAGAGGTATTGATTAAGTTGAAAATTGGACTAGTTATTTGTTCATAACAAAAATGCATAGTTGTGTGTACTTAACTATCTGTTCATTATTTTAGCAACAAAAACTGAGCAATTCTGCAGTTCGACAACAATTTTGCAGCTGAAAAGAAACTCTGCAGCTTTATATTTAATTTAATGATCTATTCTATGACAATGCATTCTAATCAAAATTCATGAGAAACATGCCATCTAATATGTTTATTTCATTCTTCACATCAACACCATGTTTCCATGCCACACTTAAGCATGACAATTTTTCACTATTTCACAAAAAATTCAAACAAGCATAACTTTCTCATACGACATCGGTTTTCGATGATTCAAATGTCATCAGAAATATCTCAACGTGATCTACACAATGATAAAGCTTTCAATATAATTTGAAATAGTGAAAGAATGAAGAAATTGTTGACAAGACATGACAGGTAACCTAGGGCACTAGTTTCAAAACAGGTAAAATTCATTTGATTTTCTTTCGTGAATTTATTTTATTAGTACCAATTCTCAGTTTTTTTGTGTAAATTTCATAAATAGAGAGATTGATCACCTCTATAATTTGATAATATTACATTTCTTGCAGGAAAAGTACTAAGTTTTTGCAGGTTCTGGGAAGATAAGCAGATGGACACAAACAAATAGTGTCTCTCAAAGAACACATTTCTTTCAAAAGAACTATTGGGCCTTAGAAATGCCGTCATTTTCAACATATAACATTATCATTTATAAAGCATATTCCTACACTTTCTACCATATTCATATCCATGTCTCGTAACTCATGCCTTAAACCATCATTTTCATATCACGGTTAAATATCATAGTTTTATAGTGTTTTTAATGTCTTAAGGATTATTTTACCATGAGTTAATAATGACAGTTTCACTAAGTTCATTTGTTGCAAAGTTCCATCGCCGAAATTCTTCATAAGGAAGTTAAACTACTACTACATAATTGAGTACGGAATGAGATTGTTGTAGGTGAAAATATGAATTTTGTGACCAAATGGTGAAGAATCTAGACATTCTAAGACTTGCATTGTGCTCAAAATACCCTCTTTCATATAACCCAGAAACCGTTCGGGAAAATTCATCACCAAAAGTAAGATAAGGTCAAAACAGATCTTAAGTATAGAATTGCTGAACGTGAGTAGTTTCGGTTTTGAACGGTTTTGGTTCTGAACGGTTGTGCAGCCACGTGGAGGATGGGGTTTGAATGTCTAGAAGGAAAACTCATCCAGTTTGTTATCACAAAAGCTTCTCTTGATAGGCTATTGACTAGGAAGACCTTGAGTAACTGTTTCAAACCAACTTTTCGCTGAGGCTTAGCCTCCCCAACCTGAGAGGGCTCTCTCACTAGGTTAAAGATTTTAGTAAAAGATTAGATGGCTAACTCTATGAAAAAAGTAAAGAAGTATCTGATGAGCCCCAGAAATGGGTAATTATATGGGCTTATTTTGCATCTTAATTTGACTTAATCCACCATTCTCATTAGTTTATTGCATGTTTTTGATTATATTTAGGCTAAGAGAGTGAATTGGGTTGGTCATTATGCCATGAAGTTTAATGTGTACTTTATGCAGATTTTTTGGTCAATTTTGGACAAAGTCAAAGGATTTATGAGCATTTGGTAGCCAATATTCGAGGAAAATAGGGAAGAGGATTTGTAGGGGGGTGTCCCCTTCATTTATGAACCCTTACTTCGAATTCTCCATTAGAAACTTGGAGCACAAGTAGCCACATTAGTGCATCCAAGGGGCAACCGAGCAAGTAAAGAAGGACTTCTGTTTATCTGCAGTTTTGGGAAGCTGAGCTCCTTGATTTTAGGAGGGCTGTTAAACGATTCCATTTGTATAAATAGGGGGCTTAGAGACTTAGTAGGTTAACCAGTTATTAGTAGAATTTTCGCATTTTTGTGCAGCTCTTGTTTAGCTCAAATCCGAGTTTATTTTTGTGAATAGTTGATGTAATGTGACTTTTATTTTGATAATGGAGATGACATATTTTCTGAGCCATCACTGATTTCTTTCAAAGGGCTGAAGCTCTTGGGTTAGGGCCCAACCCAAGCTGCCCAACACCTCTTTCCTTGCACTTATATGTTTTTTTCTTCAGTTCATGAGTTAACTATTGTTACATGAATGCATTTTACTTTGTTTAGATTAGGTTACTTTTGATGGTTTGCATAGCTGCTTTTGTTTTAGTTGCTAAAGTAGGTTCACACAGTGATAGGCTAAGATTCAAAAAGGCAAACAACATGCCATGATCTCTTTTCTCCCTTCCTGGGATCATGATTTGAGGTCATGGCACCATTGCTGCCACCAAAAACACAGTTTTGCTCCTCCATGCAATTTCTAGTGTGACGACTTGATTTGAAAGTTAATGTATTGCTTCAGATTCAATTTACCAAGATCATTTCCTATTTTTACAATAGATCTCTTTGCAGGCTTTTCTGTTCAAAGGTTATTGTTCAACATTTTTTGTTTCTAAGTAAGAAATTAGGTCACTTAGAGATATTTTTGTTTTCATGGTATAACTAGTCCTTTATTTAATCAGTTTTTGTAAGTAGATGTGTAGATCTCTTGCAGGACACCTTCGCTCACCATACATCCTTGAAGTAGCCAACATTGCTCACTTCTCACAGATTTCCCAAGTCATTCGCAACATTTCACCAATCTGCCCTAATTTCTGCATTTTTTCCATAAGCTTCCCTCTTGCCATTTGAAAAAATCCAACCATCCTCTTCTTTCTTGATCTTCCTTGACAAGCTCCAGCCACCTCAACTCATCCCTCTAGTCTTCAACTACCCTTTCTCACCATTTTTCCACTCTTAAAACCTCTAAAAAAAAATCTCGGCATCCTCTTGTAGATCCTCCTATAGAACCCCTGCAGCCTCCTATAGAATTTACTGTAAGTGATTTTTCGAAATCTGATTGCAAGGGAAATATTCTAAAGGGTGCTAGAGGCTTCTTAGGACTTGCCCACACCTTCCTACACCCTTGCAAAAACCAGATCCACCCTCCATCGCCACCAAACCTCTGCCACAATCACAACAAATAAATTACAAGCATAATAATTTCACATAAAAACACTCAAAAACACAAAAAGATGTTTTCTTCTCATTTTCTTTCAGAAG
Source organism: Pinus taeda (assembly GCA_000404065.3). Taxonomy (NCBI): domain Eukaryota; kingdom Viridiplantae; phylum Streptophyta; class Pinopsida; order Pinales; family Pinaceae; genus Pinus; species Pinus taeda. Next base: position 124,235 of record APFE030130620.1, read on the forward strand.
TAGCTTGAATAGATGCAATTTACCTTTTCAGTAGTTAATGGTACCCATTTCATCAGTTTTCATCTCTTTTCCTGCAAAAGTAGGGATAGTTGGAAAAATTAGGGCTTGCTAGGGTTTGCGTTACACTTCAATCTTCTTTCTTTTTCTGCAAGTAGAATAGTCTCTGTAGAGTTAGATTTATTTCATCACAATTAAAAGCTTCTTTTGGAAACTCATAGAAGTTGGCTTGAGCTCCTAGTGATCTTGCACCAGCTGACCAAGTGACAGCCTGCAGTAAGAGCTAGTACTTGTGCATACAACACTGTCGCTTCCAATTTTGTTACGAACTACCAGGTTGATAAAAGTAGAGTAGGAAGCCCCAGGAGTTGCAGAATTATTACTGCAACACTGGTGCTCACCACTTTTTGGCACTGTCGCTGGGGAAGCATCAAAGCATTTTGTGATTATTTCTTTTCTTCTATTTTCTACTGCAACATTCTGCTAAGTAGTTCATTTCAACAAAAGTAGATTAGTCCTTTCAATTCTGCAATTTCCATTTCAGCAAAAGTAGATTAGCCATTTCCTTGCTTTCATTTCAATTCTGAAATTTCCATTCTAACACAAGTAGATTAGTCATTCCCTTTCTTTCATTTCAGTTTCTGCAATTTCGATTTTAGCACAAGTAGATTAGTCCTTTCAATTCAGAAATTTCCATTTCAACAAAAGTAGATTAGTCCTTTCAATTTCTGCAATTTTCATTTCAGCAAAAGTAGATTAGTCTTTTCAATTCCCGCAATTTCCATTTCAGCACAAGTAGATTAGTCCTTTCAATTCTACGATTTTCATTTCAGCAAAAGTAGATTAACCCTTTCTTTGCTTACATTTCAATTCTGCAATTTCCATTTCAACAATTTCATTTCAGTTAGTTGCAAGTTGTTTTGCTTAGTCAATTTCAGTTTTGCAGGTACTATCAGTGTGGGGAAAAGAAAAAAAAACAACCAAAAATATTTCCTTTCATGTCTTGTAGGAATAGAGATAATTCAGGAAAATGTTTGCCCAACACCCCCACTGCTTCACACAACCAACCTTCTCTCTTCTTCGATGGCAATCAAGAAAAACCCTTAGGTAACAGCCAAACATATTTGAAGAATCTATAGGGGAAAAAGAAGAAGAAAACATTCCTATGAAGCCAATGGCTGAAAACAAAAATGTTGGGAGCAGTACCTTTTCTTCCAACTCATCTATTAAAAGTGAAATTGGAAGCATGTTGGAAGACCTCAAGAGTGAGATGTTGCAGATTATTGCCATGAAAATGGATGCCTTACATATCAAAAGGAAACAAGAGGAAGCAGAGAGAGCTTTGGCCATTTTTTGCCCTAGATACACTAGGAGGCATCCTAGGAATGAATGCACATTGAACTCCATAGAGGTTTGTTCAATCTATGAAGAAAATCATTCTACAGACAAGTGCCTGTCCTTGCCCAGACTTAAAGCCATATACCAAGGGGTCGAAGGAGTCACTGAACAGACCTATTACATAAACGAAAAGAGGCCGCATGGACTTAGACCATACCAGCAGGGGATGCAAGGGACATCTCAAGCATACTACAACCCCAACCAAGTCACCTCCATACCTTCTTGGGCCCCCCCTACTCATCCTTCCTAGTCCACACCTCCTCCTTGGTCCTTCACGTCTCCATATCATGCCCAACTAGCCATCCATTCATTTCAACCTATGCTTTTTGCAACCTCAATGGAATGCATCTCACCAGGGGTGGAGGCCCCAATACAACTCTCCTCCCTCTCTTTTGCCTCCACGACCTGTTCAACCACAACCATTTCCTCCTGCTCCACCAAGACAACCCCAAATGCCTGGCCAGCCGAACCCGAACTTAAACAATAGATAGGCCCAACAAGTATATAGTGGGGAACTACCATTTTTAAACCTACACATTGGAGTAGCTCAACCCAATTACAATGCTAAGGTACAACACTTCCAAACAACTCCTCTTGAGCTCAATGATATTCACCATAGCTCAGGATGAGTATTGCAAAAAAGAGATTATATTGATATCATTGAAGGACCACATCTAGCAGAAGAAGATGCAAAAGAGAAGATCAAAGAACCATGGACTGCACTCAATGAAGAGAAGACATTAAAATCAGAGATCGAGAGAGCTCCCTCATGGTTACCATCAAATCCTCCATGTATTCAAGAGAAAAATCAGCAAAAGAAGGAAGACATGAAGGTCATGATATAAGAAGACATGAAGAATGATCTAGATTAGCAAAAGGACCAAGGGCATCACAACTATATTCAAATATGGTTCCAGACAGTCATTAAGTTGTAGCAATACTCTCTTCCTCAACTATGCTTGATCCCTTCAAAGTCAAATCATTTGGTCTCTAAAATCCGGATATATGTCAAAGCATACATTTCAAGCCTCCACATCATTTTGTCTATCATCTTGATGTGCACATGGCTCCATTGGAAGTATTCTTATACTTGACAATGATTTTGTTTTTCAAGTAGGGTAAGGTAGATAAAAAAATAAAAAAGAAAAAATGAAAAATAAGAGAAAAAAATAAAAATCTCAGGTGAAAACCTCCTCGGAGGCACCTCAGATTGGCTCATTGATTGAAAACCTCCATGAGGTGGTCAATGGGTTGGAAAGAAGAGAAAAGAAAAGGAGAATAAGATCCCTGGGTGAAAACCTCCCTTGGAGGCGCCCAAAGCAGGCAATTAAGGTGAAAACCTCCTTGAGGCGACCTGGTTGTTTTGTTTTGTGACCAAAAAAATAAAAAATGACAAAATTTTCTCCAAATTCCTTGAAATTTGGACTGAAGGTGCCTCACCAAGTATCATGCTTAGCCAAAGAGGCTTCGGCCAAGATTTAGAGTCTATCCTCCCTTTTCGACATTTTAGTGCCCTCTTGGTGCATGCATTTCTGTGGTAGAATCACTGTCTCGGTTGTATGATGTGTCAGTGTCCATCTCCATGGTGTTACCAGTCTATGCCAATGATATGTTTAGCTCATCTAAAATGAGAAATTGGTACCTTTATTTCCAATTTCCAAGTGTATGTTGAGTTGTATGAAATGAGAATTTGGTGCCTTTTGTTTCAATTATCAAAATATGCCAAGTAGGAAGGGGTTGTGGTACATAGGGACAGTGGGTATAGTGGACAGTGGGGTCTTGTCAAGTGATAATTTGCCCTTTTAAAACTTCTAATTTGACAATGTAGAGACAATGGGACAGTCACTTGATTGTTTGGGGTTACTTGGGATTTTGGGAAATGAAATAGGAAATAGGAATGGTAAGGAATAAAGTTACTTAGGGATAGGAAAATGGAACTTAGGAATAAGTGTATAAGGGGATATAAGGAAATAAACTGTAGTAATGGGATCATGGGAGATGGGAGAACAAGGTGGGAAGTGGCACCAAAAATGTTCTAAAACTTCAACACAAAATTTCAAATAGAAATCTTTAATAAGAGATTATGGCTTAAATTTTGATATTAAAATTCTCATAATTAGTCATATAACCACACCAAACACTGATCAAAGGCGATTGCAAGATGACTTGACCTTACTTGGAGCAGAGGAGGCCGTTCCATTTGAAGTTTGAGTTAGGTAGCAAAAATTTTAACGTTCCAACCCTGTGCGCCATGCATCACCCCAACTCACCGCACACCAGCCCAATGCACCGCACACACCATGTGCACTGCGCCAGTGTATTTTTACACTGCGGAAAAATTCCCAATGCGCCGTGCACAAACCCAATGCGCCACGCCACCACCTAGTGCATAACACTTTTTGCAGGAGACATTTGGAGGCCTTCCTAGTGTCCGAATTGGGCACAGAATAGCTCGTTGGAAAGGTCTTTGAGTCTACTTTCCAATCCAACTAGAAATTTTCAATTGGGAGTTCATTTACTTTGTCAAAAATTAAATCTCCGAAGACTAGTTAAAATGTGCCAAATGAGGCTGCCTCAAGGCAGAGTGCTGTTGCAGTGAACTTTTGAAAGTCTTCCTCAACTCCAAATTGAGCTCATGATAGTTCATTGGAAATATATTTGTGTCTAGTTATCATTTGAATCATCAAGAAAGTCATTGGACGAACCAAGCTAGGAGAAAAATTGATTTTCCCAAGCTCACTTTAGAGGTGCATTCAGTTCTCCTGAGGCAACGATATGTTTGACATTTCTCTAAAATGATGACACCTGTGTAAAACGTGAAGGAGGTTTTTCTTCCTTGGCCCATTTTGGACAAAAACCTCTCTCAGGTTTCCCAAATTCATCTTTTATTTCTTATAATGTGAGTGAAACCTACCCCGATGTGTGGAACAGGGGATTTACTGAAATGAACCGAAATGAAGGGGATAAGGGGCTTCTAAATTCTTGAGAAAATTTTTGGAAATAGGGAGGGATGTTAGGAAGTAGGGGAAAGTGGAATATCAAATATTGAGTGAGGGGAAGGGGTCCAAAAGGGAAAAACACAGGCCTAGCCTTGAAAATAAGGTTTGTAGCAAGAAACTAGGGTTTATGCAAAAATGAGGAATTTGGGGGATCTCAGTGATGGGAAGTGTTTAATAAGGTAAATTAAGGATAGGGGAAGGTTTATAAACATTAGGATACAAGTTTTGCTGATGATTTGGCCATCCAAGAGAAATTACCTCCAAAACCCTAGGAGAGGGAAATGGACCTTACCTACGTGCAACTGAAGCATGAACAAGGTGTAAAATGACCCATTGGAACCTGACATGATGATGAAAACCCTCTGTATGATGGTCCACTCAGCTGAATGGTGACATGGACCAAAATTTGGACAATTTTGACAAGAGAAAAGACAAGCCCTAGACCTAATGCCTAGTGACCAAATTTTTCTTGAAGACTCACTGAAATGACAAAATTTGACCTTGACACCTTAAAATCACTTTGTAAGAGCATGTTTGATCACTGGAGGAAGGCTGCAAAGGCTGACACTAATATTGGATCCAATGGGGATGGTAGCTCCTTGGAGGTGCCAAGAACGACAGATCTTTGGGAAGCACACAGTGCCTTCATCCATTGGGCAATGGAGTCAACAACTCAAGTGGAAATGCATCACTGAAAACTGACGACTTGACGACACAAATTGACTCTCACTCAACTAAAAATTGAATCAATACTTAAACACAATCGACAAACTGGAAAAGATGCTCAATATGAAGCTTATTCAATACAACCTACTCTAGTTGTTCCATTCATCACCCTATCAAGTGAAATTAAATAACCAATGCAACCAAGTAAGTATTCCAGCTACTGTTTGAATAGTGCTCGCTTATCAACAACAAGAGAGAACTACTGAAAGGAAAATCCCATGAAAACTTAGAAACAGATCCGTTGAATGATATGTATTCTCTATCCACCTCCAAAAACACTGCATAAGGATCTTGAAATTCATGCACACTAGGACTTAGCTCATCCAATGGATTACTTCTCTTTTCCTCATACCATAAATGCAAACTTTGATCTGAGATTTGCGACGAGACTCCTACTAAAAATAACAAAGAAACCGACTGCTGGATCAAGTTTGTATGAATACTTTTGTCAAGCTCACATATAGGAGAAGGAATTTGACTACAAACATCATCCAACACATCAGCTATTGGATCATGAAAAACTTGAAAAGACTGTTGCAACCCATTTTCTATTGGTTCCGATGAGATTGCAAGATTTTCTATAGGCTGGTCATCTGAAGATATACTATGCGATTTACGCTTCAAAAACTAAAATGATTCAAAATAGAAAGGTACAGAATCATCTTGCATCATTTTATCGTATGTTATAGCTTCCAAGTCCTCATCCGCAACTTGAAAATCAATGGCATTCGATGGCTGCAAATCTGGATATGAGAAGTCTTGAACAAGGTTTTCATTGTCCTCAAGATGATCCAAATCAAGACTTGTTGACGGTTGATTTCTGATTGCATGAATGTTGTCTCTGATGAACTGAAATGAATCAAAACAAAAAGGCAAAGATCCTTCACTTACTTCAAAATTTGTTGCACTTTCCTCGTCACTGTCATAGCTGATATGTAATGGCTGAACATTGTATTCGAGTTGCTGAAATTGAACTTCTTCCTCCCACAAACAAGCTGTTGGTTTGTTTGCAAGATTAGCTTCTGTTTGGAGAACATAATCATCATCATCATATTGATCAAACTGAGGCAAATCATCAGTATAAAACACATCATCAAGCATACATGTCATATCAACAGATCTCTCTTCTCCAAGATGATCTACAAAACAATCATTATTAGATCTATGACAACTGGGATAAGAATGAAAATGTTTTGGATCAACAACTTGTTCTTCTTCAATCAGCGAGCCATGGGCTTGAACATCATAATCGTTCCTTGAGGTGATCCTTTGCATCATCTCTTCCACTGCACTTACCAAAATGTCAAGCTTTACTTCTAGAGATGTCGATTCCTCCGGATCTATGCTTTTCATCTCTTCTTCCTTCAACTTTGGCCTTTGGATCAACAAATGAGCTTCTACATCTACTGCACTATTTTGCATCTCTTCAAGTGTGCAAGGTTCTTTTCTCTTAGCTGAAACTCCATTTCCGGATCAAAGGCACCTGGGTAGTGCAAGAGAACGGATCTAGGAGGAGGTCTTATATTAATAGGCATCGAATAATAAACTTGGTTAAATCTGGCAGAAAATTGTTGTACTGTCTCCCTTGGCAGTATTTTCAACTGGTTATACTCTTCTACAATCAATAAAGGGTTTTTTCTGACCACCCACCTATCGAGGAAAACTTTGACGAACTGTTGGTAACTTGAGATGCTTGCATCAGGTAGGGTTTTGAACCAACTCTTGACTTTGCCTTGCAAAGAAAGAGCAAAAATTCTAATACTAACATCTTCTTCATAAACTTCAAAAAGGTCAAGAAAGGACTCAAAATTTAGAACATGTCTCTCAGCAGTGATATTTGACGCGTTCAACATCAAATCTTGGTAGATATAGGTCATGATTTTTAGGGAAAGCATGGGATATAGGAGGTAAAATCAGAGGCTTATATCGATCTGTAATTTTACAAGGTAGTGGGGTATGTACAAAAGCTATAGAATCAGTCTTGGTCTCTTGGGGCTCATCAGTTTGAAGACGGTCATCACATGATTCAGAAAACGGGTCTTGATCAAGATCAAAGGCATGCAAATCTTTGGTATTTACAATCTTCAAGGGAAATAGTCAAATGCAGGCCGAGGATCTCTTCTCAAACATAGTATACTTTGCAAAGCCTTCTTGAAATTCTCAGGAAAAGAGAAGAAATAATTTATAACAAAGAACAAAATGTCTCAGAGGAAATTCCAACTTGAATACCTGATCTTTCCATATTGTCCTTTCATGTTTTTGCTGGCCGGGTTCATCCTCCAATGGAGTCCTTGGATCTGATCTCGAAAATGATTTGGAATCGCTAGGTGAATGATTTCAACCTTGCTGTGTCTGATCGTTTTCCACCATCAACAATCAGATCTGAACTTGATACATGTACTGGGGTGATCGTTTAGATTAGATGTTTAGTTTATAAACTAGACTGGAGATTGACTGAAGCAGCTTTCATCTACTTTCGCTAATGCAAAGCAAGAGCGTTTCGAAGGCTACCTGGCTAACTTCAGGCTCTGTTTGTAGTCTACAAAGCCAAACAATGAAAATAAACTATCTTCCCTAGAGGAGTCGCCACTATGTTAGAGCCTAGATTTACCTCAGGCTGAAAAGGTAAGCTTCTAGGTCCACATCAAACCACGCTTAGCCTCGTAGCTAGCCTTACGAGGATAGGAGAGGGCTCTCTCCGGGTCAATATCTGCAAAAGCTAATCAGATGGGGCTTGAGATGATAAATTTAACAACTAATCGTAGGCTAGGTATAGAGTACAAGGTTTTGATTTGAGTTTTTGGGGGTTTTGAGTTGGAAAATGGGAGAGGCAAATTTGGGTCTGGGGATGAGGCCTAGTTTTTGCAGAGTTCTGATTGGGGCAAGGAAGGAAATCCTTTTGATGCTTTGGAATGAATGAATGGATGGATCAGACTGGTGAGGAGCCAAGGACGGCAAGAGAGTCTCAAGAGTCCTCCTCAAACAGATGAAAACATGTAAAATTAAACAAAATTTCAAGGTAGAGCATAACATTCCAATGGATTCTACCTTAATCACTCATTTGTTTAATTTTAGAAGAAAAGAGAAGGGAAAATGATACACATAAACATCAGTGAACTTATAATTACATAGAGAAAAACATCATCAAAACACAAAGCCACATGGATCCCAACAAGTGCTGCAAAACCCTGGTCTTTCCTTAGCCAAAAATGCAGAGATAGAATGTACAATGATGTGCCAAGCAATCCCAAGTGTCCAACCTTGAAAATGACTCAGAAAATACATGATATAGACTAGCCCAACCCATTCCCTTGCCTCTAGGGGTCGAGTTCATCATTCTAGGAGTTGTTTCAACCAATTCTAAACAAAGCATTGAAATCTAGGCAATCAAACAACTTGCCTTTATATGATAGGAAACTAATTGATTCATTAAATTTTCACTTTTTAGTGAATGAATCTTCTAGAAAAAGTAAATATGTGCCAAAATTACATCATAGTCATCAAGTTACATCAAGATATATCAATAGTTACATCAAAAAGCAAAACTAGTCAAAACTAGGTGAATTTCTGAGCTGTACAGTGAAAAATAAGCCAAAAATTCCTCTATGCGCCGCACCCGAAACCTGTATGCATAGCACAACTTTTGAGCTGATTTTGAGTTTTTTCTCAGAGTCCAAATTGAGCTCATGATAGCTCGTTGGTAATCCCTGCCTGTCTACTTTCCAACCCAAGTGGAATTTCTGGATTTGGATTTCATTTGCCCCTCCAAAACTTCAATCTCCCAAGACTTCTTCCTGTGGGTGCAAAAGGTGGCAGAGAGGCCATTTTTAGGTTGCTTTGACCATTTAGGCAACCCAGAACTTGATGAAATCCTTAGGTAATCCATGAGCATGCATAACTTTTGATGAAAAATCTAAAAATGTAAAGTTTTCCTCCTGCAAAGCTGCCAATTATAAGCGCACGCCAAGTGGCGCTACGCGTTGGGCAGAAAACTCTGTTTTGTGACCAAAAAAATAAAAAATGACAAAATTTTCTCCAAATTCCTTGAAATTTGGACTGAAGGTGCCTCACCAAGTATCATGCTCAGCCAAAGAGGCTTCGGCCAAGATTTAGAGTCTATCCTCCCTTTTCGACATTTTAGTGCCCTCTTGGTGCATGCAGTTCTGTGGTAGAATCACTGTCTTGGTTGTATGATGTTTCGGTGTCCATCTCCATGGTGTTACCAGTCTATGCCAATGATATGTTTAGCTCATTTAAAATGAGAAATTGGTACCTTTATTTCCAATTGCCAAGTGTATGTTGAGTTGTATGAAATGAGAATTTGGTGCCTTTTGTTTCAATTATCAAAATATGCCAAGTAGGAAGGGGTTGTGGTACATAGGGATAGTGGGTATAGTGGATGGTGGGGTCTTGTCAAGTGATAATTTTCCCTTTTAAAACTTCTAATTTGACAATGTAGAGACAATTGGACAGTCACTTGATTGTTTGGGGTTACTTGGGATTTTGGGAAATGAAATAGGAAATAGGAATGATAAGGAATAAGTTACTTAGGGATAGGAAAATGGAACTTAGGAATAAGTGTATAAGGGGATATAAGGAAATAAACTGTAGTAATGGGATCATGGGAGATGGGAGAACAAGGTGGGAAGTGGCACCAAAAATGTTCTAAAACTTCAACACAAAACTTCAAATAACAGTCTTTAACAAGATATTATGGCTTAAATTTTGATATTCAAATTCTCATAATTAGTCATATAACCACACCAAACACTGATCAAAGGTGATTGCAAGACGACTTGACCTTACTTGGAGTAGAGGAGGCCATTCCATTTGAAGTTTGAGTTAGGTAGCAAAAATTTTAACGTTCCAGCACTGTGCACCATGCACCAGCCCAATGTGCCATGCACACCATGTGCACCACATACACTGTAGAAAAATGCCCAATGCGCCGCGCACGCCGTGTGCATCGCGCACAAACCCAATGCACCGCGGCACCACTCAGTGTGTAGCACGTTTTGCAGGAGACTTTTGGAGGCCTTCCTGGCATCCAAATTTGGTGCGGGACATCTTGTTGGAAAGATAATTGAGTCTACTTTCCAACCCAGCTGGAAGTTTTAAATTTAAAGTTCATTTACCCTGTCAAAAATCAAATCTCCCAAGACTGGTTAAAATGTGCCAAATGAGGCTGCCTCAAGGCAGAGTGCTGTTGCAGTCAACTTTTGAAGGTCTTCCACAACTCTAAATTGAGCTCATGATAGCTCATGCGAAAGCTCGTTGTGTCTATTTATCATTTGACTCATCAAGTAAGTCATTTGGCGAACAAAGATAGGAGAAATATTGATTTTCCCAAGGTCACTTCAAAGGTGCATTCAATTCTCCTGAGGCAACGGTATTTTTGACATTTCTCTAAAACCATGACACTTGTGTAAAAAGTGAAGGATTTTTTTCTTCCTTGGCCTATTATGGACAAAAACCTTTCTCTATTTTCCCAAATTCATTTTTTATTTCTTAGAATTTGAGTGAAACCTACCTCGATGTGTGGAACAGGGGATTTGTTGAAATGAAGCGAAATGAAGGGGATAAGGGGCTTCTAAATTCTTGAGAAAATTTTTGGAAGTAGGGAGGGATGTTAGGAAGTATGAGAAAGTGGAATTTCAAAGATTGAGTGAGGGGAAGGGGTCCAAAAGGGCAAAACACAGGCCTAGCCTTGAAAATAGGGTTTGTAGCAAGAAACTAGTGTTTGTGTGAAAATGAGGAATTTGGGGGATCTCAGTGATGGGAAGTGTTTAATAAGGTAAATTAAGAATAGGGGAAGGTGTATGAACATCAGGATACAAGTTTTGTTGATGATTTGGCCATCCAAGAGAAATTACCTCCAAAACCTTAGGAGAGGGAAATGGACCTTACCTACGTGCAACTCAAGCATGAACAAGGTGTAAAATGACCCATTGGAACCTGGCATGATGATGAAAACCCTCTGTATGATGTTACACTCATCTGAATGGTGACATGGACTGAAATTTGGACAATTTTGACAGGAGAAAAACAAACCCTAGACCTAATGCCTAGTGACCAAATTTTTCTTGAAGACTCACCGAAATGACAAAATTTGACCTTGACACCTTAAAATCACTTTGTAAGAGCATGTTTGATCACTGGAGGAAGGCTGAAAAGACCGAAACTAACAACCAGAAATCTCCATAAACAACCATAAGAACTCCTCCTTGAAACACTCTCACCATCTTCGCTTTTATTTGTATCGTCATATTCTCGACTGCAGCAAGCTACCTACTACCTTCAGAGCCTCAAAACAGTCACTCTCTACCATTTTTAGAACCCTTTTGCTTATCAGATTCCACAGGAAATTATCGGGATCTACAGGAGCAAAAACAAGTCCTACAAGAGCCCTTTCTACAGGAGGGCCAGTGAGCAGTCTCGCAAAGAAAAAACCGGGGTTTTTCTGGAAAATTTGAGCTCGAAGAGGTAAAATCTGTGTAAACCCACTCTGCATATTCATATACACAAAGGGTGATGTGATTTCCAGCAAGTATTGAGTTGAAAATGAAGGAGAATTGAAATCGAAATTCTGCTTGTTTCTTAAAAAAAAAAACACAGTCTTTTTATCTATTGTTTGTGATGAAGTATTATCTCCTTTTCCACTGTGGTATTCATATCTACGAATAGGAGTGATGCAACTATAGAGAAATTAACTCTGTAAAAGAGGAAATTGCATTCAAAATTCTGCCTGTTTCTTAAAAAAAAAAAATAGTTTCATCTACTCTCTATTATGAGATATTGTCTCCTTCACCACTTTCATACTCACACATACAAAGGAGTAATGCAATTTTAGGAAGGAGAAACATGACACCAAAGAAAATAAGGCTAAAACAAAAAAGAAGAAGGAACCAAGAACAGAGAAGAACAAGACCACAACAGAGAAAAAGAAGAGGCTTGGAACAAAAAGGAAAAAGCCTAAGAGAGTACAGAAAAAGGATACCACAGAGAAGGTAGAAACTAAGCAGGAAGAGGAACAAACCAAAATAGGGATAGAAGAAACAAAGCTAGCAGAGACAGGGAAGACCATAGATGAAGAAACAAAGGGAGACCCAAGTAGAAAATGAGATATTAATCTTAAGAAGACAGCTATAAGAAAGAGAAGGCCAATTAGCCTACATGGTCAGCTGGGCTATGGAGGCACTACAGGGCAGGCAACCAGCTAAATCATACGCAGTGTACCTCAAGGATCAGTGGCTCCAATTTCAAATCAAGACCCTGGCCCAGAGGGGCACAATACCTTTCCAAAATTATGGGCAATTCATAGACTTGTGCAAAGTTTAGCAGAGGACAAGGCGAGGTTGGCATAGTTTTATTTACATAACATGACCCTTATTGATATGAACCTATGGGACCCTAATGCAAAGTTGGGTGACTTATAGTTGATGGCCATGGCATCCTGGAGGAGTCATGAGGACAAGAGAGCAGCAGAAATCCAGAAAGTGATGGCAAAAGAGTAGAATGAACCTCTGAAGATTAGAGAAGAACCATCAGACCCTATGGCTCTCATTAGCATCCACCAACAACTTGCAGCTGATCCTCAAAGTGCCCCTATGTACATCAATGAGCAAGCTCAGGCTATTGCACATTTTAAAGACATGGAAATATTGTTTGGGGAAGATTGCATCCATGCCTGCATGAGAAGGTGGAACACACTACCCCAAAACCTACAGATCAAGGAGTGCCACTCCCGAAACAGAATGAGAGAAGCACTAAGGAGAGTCCCCTTGTATAAGCACTGTATGCAAAGTCTGAAGGTCCATTGGATTGGTCTGAAACTGAGTCCTCCACTACTGCTAGGACTACTAGAAGGCACAAAGGAAGAAGAAGAAAAACAACAGTGGAAAAAGTTGAATGGAAAAGCTGGATTCCATTATAGGGAAGAGGATCTCATATCTGAGCCATGGAATGTTAGGGAGGCCATCAAGGCCATTAAGGATGATGAGATGGATTAGTTGCTCAGAGGATGAGCAACACATTTAGTAGGGGGGTAATGATGAGCCCTAGAAATGGGTAATTATATGGGCTCATTTTGCCTCTTAATTCAACTTAATCCATCATTCTCATTAGTTTATTACATGTTTTTTATTATATTTATGCTAATAGAGTGAATTGGGTTAGTCATTGTTCCATGAAGTCTAATGTGTGCTTTATGCAGATTTATTGGTCAATTTTGGACAAAGTCAAAGGATTTATGAGCATTTGGCAGCCAATATTTGAGGAAAATAGGAAAGAGAATTTGTAGGGGTGTCCCCTTCATTTATGAACCCTTACCTCGAATTCTCCATTAGAAACTTGGAGCACAAGTAGCCACATTAGTGCATCCAAGGGGTAGCTGAGAAAGTAAAGAAGGATTGTTTTTTATCTGTAATTTTGGGAAGCTAAGCTCCTTGATTTTAGAAGGGCTGCTAAAGGATTCCATTTGCATAAATAGGGGGGCTTAGAGCCTCAACAAGTTAGCCAATTATTAGTAGAATTTTCGCACTTTTGTGTAGCTCTTGTTTAGCTCATTTTCGAGCTCATTTTTGTGAACAGTTGATGTAATGTGACTTTTATTTTGATAATGGAGATGAAATATTTTCTGAGCTAGCACTGACTTTTTTTAAATGGATGAAGCTCTTGAGTTAGGGCCCAACCCAAGCTACCCAACACCTCTTGCCTTGTACTTATATGTTTTTTCTTCAGTTCATGAGTTAATTGTTGTTACATGAATGCATTTTACCTTGTTTATATTAGGTTGCTTTTGATGGTTTGCATAGCTGCTTTTGTTTCAGTTTCTGAAGTAGGTTCACACAGTGCTAGGCTAAGATTCGAAAAGGAAAACAACAGGCCATGATCTCTTTTCTCCCTTCCTAGGATCATAATTTGAGGTCATGGCACCATTGCTGCCACCAAAAACACAGTTTTACTCCTCCATGCAATTTCTAGTGTGACGACTTGATTTGAAAGTTAATGTATTGCTTCAGATTCAATTTGCCAAGATCATTTCTCATTTTTACAATAGATCTCTTTGCAGGCTTTTTTGTTCAAAGGTTATTGTTCAACATTTTTTGTTTCTAGGTCAACAATTAGGTCACTTAGAGATATTTATGTTTTCATGGTATAACTGGTCCTTTCTTTAATCAGTTTTTGTAAGTAGATATGTAGATCTCTTGCAAGACACCTTCACTCACCATACATCCATGAAGTAGGCAACATCAGCTCACTTCTCACAGATTTCCCAAGTCATTCGCAACATTTCACCAATCTGCCCTAATTTCTGCATTTTTTCCATAATTTTCCCTCTTGCCATTTGAACAAATCCAACCATCCTCTTCTTTCTTGATCTTCCTTGACACTCCAGACACATCAAATCATCCATCTAGTCTCCATCTACCCTTTCCGACCATTTTTCCACTCTTAAAACCTCTAAAAACAACTCTCAACATCCTCCTGTAGAACCCTTGCAACCTGCTGTAGAATTTCTTGTAAGTGATTTTTCGAAATCCGAGTAAGGGAAATCTTCAAAAGGGTGCTAGAGGCTTCTTAGGACTCCTCCACACCTTCCTACACCCTTGCAAAAACCAGATCCACCCCCCATCACCACCAAACCTCTGCCACAATCACAACAGATAAATTACAAGCATAATAATTTTACATAAAAACACTCAAAAACGCAAAAAGATGTTTTCTTTTCATTTCCTTTCAGAAGTAGATTGAATAGGTGCAATTTACCTTTTTAGTAGTCAATGGCACTCATTTCATTAGTTTTCATCTCTTTTCCTGCAAAAGTAGGGTTAGTTGGAAAAATTAGGGTTTGCTAGGGTTTGCATTACACTTCAGTCTTCTTTCTTTTTCTGCAAGTAGAATAGTCTCTATAGAGTTAGTTTTCTTTCATCTCAGTTAAAAGCTTTTTCTGGAAACTCATAGAAGTTGGCTTGAGCTCCTAGTGATCTTGCGCCAGCTGAACAAGTGACAACCTGTAGTAAGAGTTAGTAGTTGTGCATACAACACCGTCGCTTCCAAGTCTGTTACGAACTATTGGGTTCATAAAAGTAAAGGAGGAAGCCCCAAGAGTTGCAACATTATTGCTGCAATACTGGTGCTCACTAGTATGAATGGTTGAACATAATAAATAAACATCTACTGGGTTTATGGAGTCAGAAAATGTTTCAGTATGATAACAATATTAGCTTGACATGGAAGTTACGGCATCAAGAGTTCAATATATCAGTAACACATAAGAACATGTAGGAAACACAGTCTACAAATGCATGAAGGAAGTTAGAGCATTGCCAATGAGTTCTAAGTAACATACACTCATACCACTGCAAATGAGGAAATGAGGACAATCATAAGACAATCAATCATTGAATTCTCTTCTGAATCCTGAGTAGAAAAGCCAAACTCTGTATTACATAAAAAACACAATCTTTCACAATAACACAGTATGAGTGTTCTTTTTTAAAACTTTCCAACCCTTGGTGCATTACACCTCTTTTCATATATAGAGCTCATTACAATCTTGGATTCCTTCCTCTAGCATAAGGGGAATTCAAACTTTACTTAACCTGACACCTATTGATACTTAAACAAACTATTAATTATAACTAGCTGTTAACTAACAGTCCTAAAGACCTAATACAATTAGGAGTGTAACTCCTTATTATGATAGTAACAACCTAAACTATGAATTAGATTTTATATTTGACAGCTACTCCTCCTTAAATTTGACCTTGGTGATGTCCATAACCCTCCTGCTAGCCTTCAATAGCTTCTCCTTCATCTGCCCTGAAAACTAGGAAACTGTCCCCTGCTTTGTTCTGGCTGAAAAATAGGTGTTGGGACAGAGCTTTTATCTCCTCATCAAAAATGTATTTTGCAAAACTGAAGGAGGATTTTCTATAACACTCTATTTTGAACACAAAAATTAAATTTTTTTTTTCAATACCTTTCCTACTCCCAGAAACTGTCTTTGAATATCAGGGGTAGACCGGAAAATTGTGATTTTTGAAAAACTACTCCTATAACAGTTTCGTAGTGAAATTTGAGTCATCAATTTCTCCCCAATCATAATGAATTTGAAGAAAATAAAATAGGTTTTTGTATATAGTTATGTTAGGAAGAACAACCTCTTTCAGTTTTCCAAAATATTCTTTCAGTTGCTCAAGCGAACTCCTGGAAGTTGACTACTTAAAACAGTTTTTCTACTGAAAAAGGCTGCTTCAGTGATTTCGTAGCGCAAAACTTTGTTCTTGCAAAAAAATTTCATTTTGTGAATTTTTCACTTATTTGGGCTTTAAACCTTCTCAATTTCCTTCATCATATTCTCCAGCAGCATCCTCTTTCAAAAATATCCCCTTCCTTCCTTTGAAGATTGATAAAAAAGAGCAAAACTGCACCTACAACAATTTCGTAGCGCACTACGAAACTACTGTGTGAATAAAAATACACAGTTTTTTCTCAAAATTGTCCTTCTTGGGATTTCTTCACTGATTCACCTTATGCCAATAGGCCACATATATATTTGACATTATCCATCCACAAACAACTTTAAAAAGTAATGTCCTAATCAAAATTGTGTTAAGGCTCCATCACTTACTGTCTGATTCATTTGTGTCGAGGTTGTCCTCTAGATTTTCTTAGTTGAATCTTCAGGTCGTCAATTTTCCTTTTCATCACTTTGATATTGGTTCTAAGCCTATCATTATTTCATCTAATGCATCTTTCCTCTTTAATGGCAGGGATGTATGCATGAGAGTAAGTTGGCAAATGAGTCTTTGACATAACTCCTGGGCACTGCTTTAGTTAAATCCGAGTCTATAAATTCGGGCTTCAAGAATACCTTGCAAGGTTCCATTTCAAATTTGAAGTTCTTAAACCATCTCTCTTGGCCTCTAGGAATATCTATGACTGCAGAAATGACCTCAGGAGAAACGGGTAATTCTAGCACTCCAACCTTTGAATTTAAACCTGTGTAATTAAAAGCAAAATCCTTGGTTACTTCACTGTGACCTCCCTGAAGTTTTTCACAGAGCCTCCAACAGCCAACCTGTTTGAATGCTTCTTTAACCTCTCTTTTGTTCATGAGAACATCTAAGCCTTCAGGCTCAGCTCTCAAACACCGACCTGATCTATGGTTCTTCTTTTCTTCATACATTTCTGTGAAATCCCTGTAAATGAGACTTGGAAAAACTTGCCCTGTTTTAGTTTGAACACTGCCTCGCTTGAGCTTGAAACAGAGAACTGCCTCGCTTGAGCTTTCAAAGAATTCTGGTGAATGTCATCCCTGAGCTTGCTAATTGTCTTCTTATGCATGAAGGAACACAGAAAAGATTAAGACCAACTCACCTTATGTTACCCTTTTTGAAATTTGAAAAGAGTGCATACAAGACCCCTAACGAATCTAATGATGAAAATGAATAGCTGCATGTGATAAGCAAGGTTCATGGACTGACACATGGTGATGAAATATTAACGGATTTTAATGGATTAGACAACTAGACAAGATCTGGCATGAATCCCCAATTTCGTAGCGCAACCAGTGCAAATTCTAGGTTTTGCGCTACAAAATCTCCTAACTATGAATCCCTGATTTCGTAATGCACACAGTGTATTTTTTGAGTTTTGCGCTACGGAAACTCCTAGGTGATTTTGTAGAGCATTTCAATTTTGAAATAGCCTTGACATATGACACCTTTGAATCAATGTGGGATTAATGATAGGTAAAACAAGATTGTTGACCTTATTTGATAATGGGAACAAGAATCCACTCTATGTTCTAGACTCCTTAAAAAAGACAATAAAAAATGACTTGACCATGTTTAACATAAAAACTTTGGAACCATGTGGGCTGTCCAAAATTTTAAAAACTTTTACAGTGATAATAGTGGCTCCACTTGGGATAGTGTGCCCTTGTGGTACACTAAGAACCTGCAGTTCCAGTGCTGCTATCCATCCTTTAGAATAAAATTCTGAAATGCTGCCCAATTTGCTCTCCAAGCTTTAATGATTTATGCAAGAGGGACTCAACCCACACCTACTAAAAAATGCTCAGTCAACCTACTCTAAGCTTATTTGCACATTCCTACCTACCCTATCAGCTGCAATTTCCACTTTAGGTCAGGCAACATGATATTTCCAATAAAGCCAATCAATTGTCTTTTCTGATATTTGAGGGTCTTGACTGCATTCGACCTCAACATAACCATGATAGTGAGATGACCAAATCAACTTATAATGTATCTAATATTCATAATGCAAATGAAAATGAAATACTGGTGTGCAAAGCTTTGCCATGTATTCATTTAGAGGGTCAAAGACGACATGGTTATTTTGATGATCATCATAACATTCTATATCTTCAGACAACTGATTTTCAACCACACACGATTCCTTTGATATGCTATCCAACTGCTTTTCTGAATGATTCCCACAAGCAATGTAATTTTCCTCATTATTAAGATCATTCATTGATGTAAGCTGCTGCAAAGTATGACATAAAAAATCAACCTTTTCCTCTGCCTGAGGGTTATAAAAGCTATCTTCTAGTACTTCTTCTTGGTGTTTGCAATCATTTTCATACTCTTTATGATCGAAAGACTGGCAAGTTTTTTGCATCTTTACATTAATCTCAGAGGATGTAACATGATTTTCATAAGTAAACCCCTGCTGATTTTCATGTTGCATGGCATGGGATGTTATCCTTTCTTCTAGTTGTTGAAATGTATTGTTATGAAGAGCCTCTAAAATTTCTTCATCCATAAATTCATCATCATCATAACAATCCTCCAAATATTGAATAAAACATGCAGAATGTTTACAGCAATATTTGACCAGAAATAAGGAGGGATGACACTCTTTATACATCTCATAGAATTCATCATGAAAATTAGCAAGCGAATATATTGAACCATTTTCCAAACCTTTATACCAAGACCATGCTTTTCCTTCTAAAGTGGTCATAAACATCTTCATGAGACAATCTTCAGGGAACTGAACCTTAAGACTGTGTACGTGCATATGGAACCTAACCAAATGAAGAGCAACAATGTCTTTCTTTTCATCTTTAAATATTGGAAGATCATCTAACCAATCAACCTTGGGCATAGGATTTGGAAAACCAAGGATATGAGACCGATTCATAGGGACATACCGAACATTCATGCTTGCAATGGAACTCATCTTGAAACTTCATCAAGCTACTGATCTTCTAGCAGTGGAATCACCTTCCAATTTTTTATTTGATGTGTGGAGTCACCAAGGTAGATTGCAACCTCGAAAAGTTATCTGAGCTCCTGCTACCTTCAGAAGTTTAGCTTCTTGATTTTGAGAATGAGTAATCTTTAGGCTCCCAGTAGACGCACCAAAATGTTATCACAAAACCTTCTCCTGATAGGCTGCTAACCAAGAATACCTTGAGTAACTGTTTCAAACCAACTTTTGGCTGAGGCTTAGCCTCCCCAACCTGAGAGGGCTCTCTCACTAGGTTAAAGATTTTAGTAAAAAATTAGATGGCTAACTCTATGAAACAAGTAAAGAAGTATGAATGGTTGAACACAATCAATAAACATCCATTGGGCTTATGGAGTGAGAAAATGTTTCAGTATGACAACAATATTAGCTTAACATGGAAGTCAGGGCATTAAGAGTTCAATATATCAGTAACACATAAGAACATGTAGGAAACACAGTCTACAAATGCATGAAGGAATTTAGAGCATTGCCAATGAGTTCTAAGTAACATACATTCATACCATTGAAAATGAGGAAATAAGGACAATCATAAGACAATCAAGCATTGAACTCTCTTCTGAATCCTGAGTAGAAAAGCCAAAATCTGTATTACATAAAAAACACAGTCTTTCACAATAGCACAGTATGCATGTTCTTTTTTTAAAATTTCCAACCCTTGGTGCAGTACACCTCTTGTAATATATAGATCTCATTAAAATCTTAGGTTCCTTCCTCTAGCATGATGGGAATTCAAATTTTACTTAACCTGACACCTATTGATACTTAAACAAACTATTAATTATAACTAGTTGTTAACTAACATTCCTAAAGACCTAATACAACTATGAGTGTAACTCATTATGATAGTAACAACCTAAAATATGAATTAAATTTGATATTTGACAGCTTCTCCTCCTTAACTTCGACCTTGGTGATATCCATAACCCTCCTGTTGACCTTCAATAGCTTCTCCTTCATCTGCCTTGAAAACTAGGAAAATGTCCCCTACTCTGTTCTAGCTGAAAAATAGGTGTTGGGACAGAGCTTTTATCTCCTCATCAAAAATGTATTTTGCAAAAATGAAGGAGGCTTTTGTAGAAAACTCTATGCTGAACAAAAACCTCTCTTGGAGTTTTTTCAATACCTTTCCTACTACCCAGAAGCTATCTTTGAATATCAGGTGTAGACTGGAAAATTGTGATTTCTGAAAAACTGCTCCTACAACAGTTTCATAACGCAATTTGAGTCATCAACCTCTCCCCGCTCATAATGAATTTGAAGAATTTGAAAGAGGTTTTTGTATATAGTTATGTTAGGAAGAAGAACCTCTTTTAGTTTTCCAAAATATGCTTTTAGTTGCTCAAGCGACCTTTCAGAAGTTGACTTCTTAAAATAGTTTTTCTGCTGAAAATGGCCGCTTCAGTGATTTCGTAGCACAAAACTTTGTTCTTGCAAACATTTTTCATTTTGTGAATTTTTCATTTATTTGGGATTTTAAACTTCTCAAATTCCCTCCTCATATTCTCTAGCAGCATCCTCTTTCAAAAATATCCCCTTCTTTCCTTTGAAGATTGATAAAAAAGAGCAAAACTGCACCTATAGCAGTTTCGTAGCGCGCTACGAAACTACTGTGTGAATCAAAATGCACAGTTTTTTCTCAAAATTGTCCCTTCTTTGGATTTCTTCACAGATTCACCTTATGCCAATAGGCCACATATATATTTGACATTATCCATCCATAAATAACTTTAAAAAGTAATGTCCTAATCAAAATTGTGTTAAGGCTCCATCACTTACTGTCCGGTTCATTTGTGCTGAGGTTGTCCTCCAGATTTTCTTAGTTGAATCTTCAGGTCCTCAATTTGCCTTTTCATCACTCTAAAATTGGTTCTAAGCTTGTCATTACTCCATCTGATGTATTTTTCCTCTTTAATGGCAGGGATGTATGCATGAGAGGAAGTTGGCGAATGAGTCTTTGACATAACTCCTGGGCACTGCTTTAGTTAAATCTGAGTCTATAAATTCAGGTTTCAAGAATACCTTGCAAGGTGCCATTTAAAATTTGAAGTTATTAAACTATCTCTCTTGGCCTCTAGGAATCTCTGTGACCACAGAAATGACCTCAGGAGAAACAGGTAATTCTAGCACTCCAACCTTTGAATTTAAACTTGTGAAATTAAAAGCAAAATCCTTGGTTACTTCACTGTGACCTCCCTGAAAATTTTCACAGAACCTCCAGTAGCCCACCTATTTGAATTCTTCTTCAACCTCTCTATTCTTCATGAGAACATCTAAGCCTTCAGGCTTAGCTCTCAAAAACCGGCCTAATCTATGGTTCTTCTTTTCTTCAGACATTTCTATGAAATCCCTATAAATGAGACTTGGAAAAACTTGCCCTGTTTTAGTTTGAACACTGCCTCGCTTGAGCTTGAAATGGAGAACTGCCTTGCTTGAGCTTTCAAAGAATTTTGGTGATTTCCATACTTCAGCTTTCCAATTGTCTTCTTATGCATGAAGGAACACATAAAATATTAAGACCAACTCACCTTACCCTTTTTGAAATTTGAAAAGAGTGCATACAAGACCCCCAACGAATCTAATGATGAGAATGAATGGCTACATGTGATAAGAAAGGTTCATGGACTGACACATAGTGATGAAACATTAATGGATTTTGATGGAATAGACAACTAAACAAGATCTAGCACGAATCCCCAATTTTGTAGCGCAACCAATGCAAATTCTGGGTTTTCCGCTACGAAATCTCCTAACTGCGAATCCCTGATTCCGTAGCGCACACAATGTATTTTCTGAGTTTTGCGCTACAAAAACTCCTAGGTGATTTCGTGGCGCATGTCAATTTTGAAACAACCTTGACACATGACACATTTGAATCAATGTGGGATTAATGATAGGTAAAATAAGATTGTTGACCTTATTTGATAATGGGAACAAGACTCCACTCTATGTTCTAGACTCCTTAAACAAGACAATAAAAAATTACTTGACCATGTTTAACATAAAAACTTTGGAACCATGTGCGCTGTCCAAAATTTTAAAAACTTTTATAGTGATAACATAGTCAGCCACCCACCTCAACCAACCAAGTGGTTAAGGATTGCATATTCTAGGATTGCCAAGAATATGTTGTGTAGATTGGGTAAATTGGCCATTGCAAATCTCTCTGGCTTCACTTGGTAGATTACACAACTCCTCTGAATTAATTATATAGACAATTGTTGTTATATTTTAAACGGCCAGGCTTTATATAAAAGGAATGCTCTGCATGTATGCTAGGGGAGGAGAAGAAAGAACTGCTTATCTATTTTGTTAAGAATACTCTGTTTAGGAGATTTCAAAATAACATTTGTATTGAAACTTAAACCTTAATATAATCCAATTGCAGTGTCAAGTTTTCCTATGAGTATGATGGTTATGCTCTAAATTTTATTCTTATTGAGTTAATCTAACTTGCTCCAGGAGTGGCAAGGGCCCACCACCTCTGGAAACAAGTTTCATAATTATTTTAGATCTTAGGATTGCATTGTTGAACTCGTTTGTAGTGTGAATCTCGCATGGAGAATTAATGTTCAAGGTTTTGAATTATTATATTGATTATGTACCTAAATTCATATTGTGTGTTAGGTTCCTATACCAATAGGAGTCATAATTTTTGAATGGATGAGGTCAAATCTGTAATATGTACATACCTTTGCTTTCTGCAAATGTTTTCCATATTCAAAAAAAAAAAAAATGTAAAGAGGGTATGTCCTAAAAAAAAATTCAAAGGGCAAAAAAAATGAAAAAAGGTCAAAAAAGATGAAAAATGAACCCCAATAAAGAAGACAAAGACCATGAAAGTGTGCAAGTCCAAATGCCACTACCATTTACTTTGATGCAAAATTAAGAGATTGTGTGCATCTTGTTACATATGCCACAATCCATGGTAACCAAACTATTTAATATTGGTTATTCCATGTCTTGAATTTCATGTTTATAGATAGAGAAATAAAATTTGACCAAACAGTGTAATCTTGGCAGATGAGTAGATAGGTAGAGTAAATAAAAAGGAGCTCAACTTTTTAATCTGAGCCCTTGGATGTAATAAGGATAGACTTAGATAGTTTTTAATTGTAAAAGAAAAGAAAAATGTTTTGATAAGGGTTTGCCATCTTAAGTGCACCCTAATAAAGAGTACAAGAAAATGGTAGGATGAGTAGATGGGTAAGTAGTTGCATGGTTGCAGAATTTTGATGAATGATTAGCTAAGATCATATCATTTACTTTCATCATCAAGTTGCTAAAGTATGGATGATAATGGAGCAGTTACACAAAGTCAAGTGAGTAATTTTCCCCATTCATTTACCTTTAAATTTACTAATTTCCCATAAGTAAACACAAAAGTACCTAAAACCTTAAGTTAAAGGGGCTCAGAGAATTTCTTTGACTTCTGGAGAGACCGGACCCTTGGCCCAATAACTTATAGGGTCTAAGTACTAAAGTCCCCTCATCAACATTCATCCCCTCCATAATTCACTCATTTTCTGTAAAAAATCCCTTTTCCTAAGGGAAAATCACCATTTGCCTAGGGAAAGTAATCACCCCCATACAAAACCCCTTTTTTCCACAAAAACCCACAAATGCGCATTTAGCCCAAGTCATAATGTGAAAACCAAATAAATTTAATATACATTATACTTAGCACATTTTATTTTCTGCTTTCATTTCATATTGACTTATAACATTATTTATTTAAATCCCAAAGAAAACCCCTTTCCTGTATGTTTTATTAAAAATCCCATATGTTAATATCTTGCCCCAAGGTTTGAAACATAAGACTTATTAATAAATTAATTAAAGGGATTAATTAAGTCAATCAATGACTAATTAATAACCATGACCCACCACCATATAAAGAAATTAATTAATCAATCAGTGATTAATTAATAATCTTTCCCTGCCAATCAAATCACTCCCGATGTCATTAAGCCTCCATAATTCGCAATTAATTAATCCTTCCACCTATTAAAACTCCATTAGGCCCCTCCATTTAACCCCACTTCAAATCATCATCCCAATCACTGTGCGATCTGACCCCTTCAGATCCAACGATCGACACTCATATCGGGCGGCCTTCAAAGGCCAACCTTTACCCGCCCGATGTGAACAATTTTACTATTCATCCCACTGCTACGTGACACCTGATGAATGGCATCAGGTGGCCTCCCCCCAAAACCACTTTATCCCAAAAAGCGGTGTGATGGATTCCGCTTACCACCTCCACGACACGCTAAAATGTCACATCCCCCATTGGCGCCAATTGTCCTTTTGCCAATGTACCCGCCAAAGTCATTGACTTTACGAATAAAACCAAAAAACTTATAGTTTTTTCGTATTATCATGAAAAAAGAACATTCTGACCTCCATGCAAGCACAGAGTACGTGCAACTGTCAACTTGCTATCAACCATCAACGTACTGAACCTATTGAACTCCAGACCACCTTGCAGACCCGTGCGTTTCTTGCAAATAATGTACAGTCGCCATTTCTGCATCCATAAGCCGAAACCAGGTATTTATCCCAATTTGTTGAGAAACCCTGCTTTGTTCTACAACCTGGACTAAATTTCTTGCAATTTCTAAGTAATTTAGTAAGAAACTTACCTGGTGACTCTAAAATACCTGAATTGAACCAGTTTTTCCTAGAATTTACTGTAAACCCTTTGCCCTCATCTTTGAATCCACAAGAACCAAGGATGGATGCCCCAATTGCACTAAATGTCATGCCCATTTCCACTCGTCACAAGGATTTAGATCATCTCCCATTAGCAGACAAATATTTCCAAATTAAAGATACATCGGTCCAAGAGTCCCCTTTGAAACTATTCTTCCGGTACAAAGACCAGTTCCTAAACCATGCAAACTCCATTGGACTATGGGAATCAGGTTTACCTAAGTAACAATTCCCCAAAGTTCATATCTTCCCAGAGATCGTTCATTACTGCCATATGAACTATAGTCCTAGCCAAAGGGCAGTAATGACTCCAGACCAATTTGTACTATTTACCAATACTGCCAAGTCCATAAATGAAATGCTCCAGTTGCAGCCAAGTCAAAACCTGACACCTCTTTCCATTGGAGATTTGCTGAATACATTCCCTACCTTGACCTTAATCAAACTTGCTAGTTTTTTCAAAACCTTCACTAGAGAAGAAAAATACACTCAAAAGATCCTCCCCCTTACATGTGGACTATATTCTCTGACCTTGGCAGAGACATCATAGAAATGATATCAAGTCTGTTAGGCCAAACCACAAGTGAATTTGTTGACGAAATTACTGTAGCCTTTATGTCTATCTACTCCCCTGGGTAGCCACCAACCATCATGTTTGACTATGCCATATTCATTGCTGACAAGATGCATGATCAGTTTATGAGGTTGGATAATGAAAGAGTGTTTAAATACTCCTCAGTTTTATATCATTTGTTCCTATATTATCAAGCTGACAAATTCCCAATTACACTTCAGAAGCTTGACACCAGAGGTAACCCAATATCGGTAGTCTTCTGGACCTCATTGATTCACCTGAATGACTCCTAGTATTATTATATTAATTTCATAGACCTCTTTGTGCACCCAGTGGCAACTATGCTATTAGGAATCCCTCCCCCTAGAATCAATTTAGATATCAAGAGGATCCTTCATCTATCCAAACAGTACAAAATAGGAGATTGGTATTTATACCAAAACCACACAGAGATCAGAATATATGGCTGTGAGCTGGCTCCCTACAAATTTCCCCGATACCTCCCTATGAGATTGTTTGCTCTGGAGTACTACAAACAAATGATCAACTCAAATGAGGTACATTTTGTGAGAGCCAAGAAGAAAGCCCAACTTAGGATAAAATATCAGCTTGGCCCATCCATATGTAACAGTAGAGAAGCAGGAAAGGTGGCAGAGGAGATCCTCCAAAGACTAAGATTGAAACAAAGTTTTATCTGGATATATGACCCTTTGGACTACATTTGCAATAGGAGACAAAAGAATAAATTATTTCCTTACATCCACCATAGAATCCTTGAAATTGAGCAGTATGCTAATTAGCTTGAATGGGTGTAAAACACTTTGGTAGACCACGATAGTACAAAAACTGTTGTAGATAATGTATTGATAGATTTAGATAGAAGAATTGATGAAGATTCATTTGTATAGGTGCTAGGAGAAAATCAATCTCAAAGGAAATCACAGGGTCACAGTGGGCAAGCATCAGAGCAAGCACTGCCATCAGAGCAACAAGAACTTTTAGAGCAGCCAGAGGAATCAAAACAGCTTGAGATTTTAGAGGAACTTGGTAAACTAGAGAAAATCATGAGAAATCCTCCTATTTTGTAGACTCCTCTAAATGAGGAGAGGAACCTTAAAAGAGAGAGAGAGGAGGCCACTCCTTCCAGCAGACTTGTTGCCCAAACCTATGTCAAGAGGCAAAGGTTGAACACATTTTCTGAACAAGATTATACTGAGGAGATAGCAAGAACTACAGGAGTGAAAAGCAGGCCTACCACTCCTTCAGGAGGTACATAAGAACCTTCCACCTCATAGGCTCAAATTTTGGAAAGACAATAGAGCATGGAAGTATCGTCCTTTAGAGCTCCAAGTGGCTAGAGCCAGGACTTAAAAAGAAATATAAAGAAATCAAGGCCAGGAATGAAAGGTTAACGGCACAAAGTTATGCACACTACCTGAAAATGACTCCAACAAATCAAATAAGGCTTATGTCAGCCTTTGACACAAAGGAAGGTAAAATGCAGATGAGATTTTTGAAAAGAACTACACAACAACCCAGATCAATAGTAGATTATCTGAAGAAAGATTTTGAAGTATCGACCAAGGAGATCTATCCTATTGACCAAATTGAGTTACACAAGCAGACTGGTGAAATGGTCTACTTTACCTTGACCAGCAAGGCAATTGCAGCCCACCAACTCCAGAATTCGCTGAATAATATATCAACACAATTCCAATTGGAAAAGGCCTCTTCACAGGCCAAGGACACCAGAATAAAGTCCTTAGAGGACTTGGTCATAGAGCTGGGACATGATCCCAAGGATGTGAAAGCTACAGAAAAGCTTATCAAGAAGAAAAATGATGACATAGCTGCACTGGAGAAGCAGATCAAAATCCCTTCTCTACATCATCCTTAGATAGCTGAATTTTTGGAAACACAGAAGGAGGAAGAGCTTATGGACCTAGTCCTTAAGCTAAATCAACAGTTAAAGGAGACAGAAAAAGAGTCAGACAATTTAATACAATCTAAACAGAGTGAGTTGGCCATCACTCCTCAGACTGTAATTCCTATAGTTTCCACTACAGTACCCTCCACATTGGCTGCTGCCTTAGTACCCACACTTCCACCAGCTACCACTTTGCCAGTAACAGGTACATCAGCAGGCACAGGAGCATCTACAAGTGCAGGTACTTCCACAGAACAAACAACTGAATTAGTAAAGGCTATGTTGGAAATGAGCATCCAAGCGGCTGAACTTAAGAAACTCAGAGAAAAAGTGTCAAATCTGGAGACTAACTATAAACTTCCCTAGATACAACAAAAAGAAGGAGTTCAGAAGAACTAAAGAATGGTAGAAAGAATAAAAGTCCTTGAGAAGGACTTGATGTTACAAGAACCAGTTGGAGATATGAAGGACATTCTTTGGGCCAACACCATTGATGCCACCAATGATGTTTGGCCTTCTATTCAAACTATTGTTGAACAGACTGAGCTAGTAAAAGTAGCTACAAAGGCAATCCACAAGACTATAGAAGAATTGGGATATATGCCTAAAGAGGCCAACTTATTGATCACTAGCTGGATGAACTAGAAATTGATGATAGAACAACAACCATCAATGAAATAAAGAAGGTTCTCACCAAAAGGAATCTAATGATAAATTTGGAGAAAATATGTCAAAGCATCCAAGAAGACATAGATAGTTTTATGATAAAGTACGACATTTTGAGAGAAAAAGGACTTCCTAGTCCTAAGGTAATAAATGACAAGTTGATGACCTAGGAGGATTACATTGAAAAATTAAACAATCTGGCCATAAACCAAGCTAGCACTTCAGGAGTAAAGTCTTTGCCCACTGGAAAGGTACTATATGACAACCTTGAAAATTTGTTTTATATAGAGCATGAGGTCAAGCATTTTTTCACCAGCCATCCAAATTTTGCTAAGTCTACAGAAGCTAACGAGATATACAGGAAAATGATAAGGATGAAATTACCTGACAGTGTATGGTGGACAAAACTTACAGATTTACTATAAAGTTATTGCAGTAAATCTACATGGTAAAACATGACTGCCAGGTAAAATAGGTAAGACAGAGTCAAAGCAGAACAGGTAAAGAGTTTTAGTATGTAGAAGATAGAAAGTGATTCCAGCACACAACTACAAAGCAACTGAAAGATCCAAATATGAATTACAACAATGAGCACAGTCATAATAAAAGGGACAACAAGAAGGCAGTTCTCCATCTGTCTCTATCTTCGTGTTGAAGATATTTTTTGTTTCCTAGAATGATTCTCATCTTGTTATGAGATATTTTGTATAAATACTTGATTATTTGAAGTAATTAGTGTGGATTAAAATACATTTCTGTAGACATTTTATTTTTGAGCCAAGGAGCCATTGTACTCAAGATTGGACTAGTTTTGCTAGAAATGAAATAAAGCTAAGGACATTTCACTGGATTCATGTGCACATTTGGAACAAATAAGTATCATCTCTTTGTGTTGAAATATTGTTTTCTTTTTATGTTATGAATATTCATAGTTGTCCCTTAAGAAATCTAAAAGTAAACAAGGAATTATATCATCAGAATTAGCTTAAATGCTCTTTGTTTTAACTGTTTTCTTTATATATGTTTTCTACTAAGCTATCTTGGTATGGGAATTCTTAATTTATCCCTTACTTACGTAGTTTACCCCCCCTTGGTCCATAATAAAGGATCCTTCATTTCCCTTTGCTATTGATCATCCTTCCTTTCCTCATCTTAATCCCGGTTAAGGATTCTTCATTCCCCTTTACCCTGGTTAGGACTATTTCATCCACTTGAAACTGCAGATTTTCTTTTGCTATGCTAGCTTGCCCAATGAACTCTTACCCTAGTGATAGATTAGATCCAATTCAACTATTTTTGATTGACTCATAGCCCAATGGCCTGAATACTGCTCTGCCCCTTTGTTTTCTTAATTCCACCACCCAATCAAAACAAAACAATTATGAGCACTAATAGCTAGCCTGAAATCTACACAAAAAAAAAGTTAAATTATAAAGAGAGAGCCCTCTCTGGACTTAGGTTGGCTAGAACTTGAGTGAAAAGGATTAGGTTTGTGGTTACCTTGGACTATTCCTTCTTTGATAACTTCTAAGGAAAACATCTGAGTGATAACATAGTGGTGACTCCACTGGGAATCAAAAACCTTAGTCTTAATAAACTTTGAGAAATTCAAATTTTTATCTTTAAGCCTCTTAAAGGGTTATTAGAAGTTATTTCAAAAAAATTCAAAAAAAACAAAATAATTAGAAAAACCTCAAAATCTGGCTTCAGGGAGAACTCACTATACCAGGGACAACCCTAATCCAAATCCTCCCCCTGTGTTTGACAATCCCAATATTATTCCCAGAATAATCAGGAGACGGGAAAGTTCAGTAAGCCCGAGACCTCTATTTAGATCCAATTCTTGCCGTGTTGAGTGGTTATTCATTGAAAACATCCCTTTTGATGAGTATTTTGACCTTTCTCTTTTTAGAACCAAGTCTGAAAGTGAACTTGAGAACACAGTTTTAGACCCAGAATTCATAGTAGAACTTGAAGTCCAACAAGACAACTTGTCAATTGATCAGTAACTTTTGAATTCCCCTCAGTCATCCCTCACTTCTGAAAGAATCCCTGAACTTTTTGAAACTGCTTCAACTTATTTTAGCTCACCATAATTTCCCCAAACTTTTGAAGGTCATCCTTCATCTGCATTCATACCTTCACTCCCACATCAACCTATCACTACCCTTCAAATACCCATTACCCCTATTACTCCAATTCACCTTGTTGTCTCAAATCCTCCTGTAACCCCAACTCCTGTTCTCAATCCTGTCCAAATTAGAGCTATGGAACTCAAATATGCCCCTCTGATCATGCCTGCTCCTCAGGGTGCCTTACCAATAGATTATCAGAGTAAAATTACCTTATTCGATGGCACTGGAACCTACACTGCACAACAACACACAAAGAAAATGACAGATTATTTCGAACTGCATGAAATTGACATAAGAGATGTGCAAATGAGAATATTTTTCCAAACCTTAGCCGGAGAAGTGAGAACATGGTTTAGATCCTTGCCCCCTTAGAGTATAGATAGTTTAGAAGTTCTTTACCAACAATTTTTACATAGGTGGGAGAAAAAGAAGAACCCCCTTCAAATTCTTTCTGAATATGAAAACCTTAAAAGAGAACCAAACGAAATTGTTCATGACTACTGCAATAGGTTTAACAATGTATATAATGCAATCCCACTTGACCTTAGGCCTCCACTTGGTTTAGCCTTAATTAAGTTTCCAGACGGATTTGACATAGATATGGTTTTTCAACTTAGAGAAAGGAATCCCCCTACACTTGAAGATATGCAAAGCATAGCAGTTAGTGTAGAAGCTAATCTGCTATCCAAAAGGGCTAGGTTAGAAATGAGAGAATAAAACCCCTGAAAGATGAGACTTCACCCTTTGATAAAAAAATGGATGCTTTAGCTAAAGGAATGGAAAGCTTGATGGATAAAATAGAAGTCATTGAAAGAAAACCTCACTGGGGTAGCCAAAACAGGCACCTCTAGTAGGGAATTCGAACTTTAGGAAAAACCGGAACCAAAACACTGGTAAAAATGGGCTTGATCAGATCATTAGACCACCTTTCTAAGAAAATTATGCTGAAGCCTCCCATCAAGAAGACCCTGAGCTAAACACCCAAATCAACTTAACAGGGTTAGATGAAGAAGAAACTGTTTTTATGACTCAGGATGACCAAGAATTATACATGCTTCAATAGTTACAAACTCAAACTGGAGAATCTTTCGATTACAAGAAAGGGTATGACTCTGCTATTTTCAAAGTGCATAAACAGTACAATTTGAGGAGCAAAAAGAACACTGATGTTCTAGACGAAAATAAGAAGCCAGTACCTAATCAGCCTAAGAAAGTAAAAGCTGCAAATCAGAATCCTCCAGTTACAAAAACTTTGCAAATCCTTTCTAGACCAAGTCAAAATCCTCCCAGGCCCACCATTGAATATGTAACCAATAACCCACCTACTAATGAGAAACCTTCCACTTCAATCCCACTTAAGGGAACAGTGGAACAAACCCAAAAAATCACATTAGAAAATTCAATTAAAAAGACTCCCAACAATGAAAAAGAAGAATAGACTACTCAGAACCCAGGTGCTAAAATTTCAAATGTTCAAACAAAAAAATCCCCTCTACCTTTCAATTTGGGAGAAGAGGTGACCAAACTCAAAATCTCAGTGCCTCGAACAGAATTGGTTAAACATGAAACTTACATATCTCAAATAAGTAAATCTTTAAACATCGTTGAGAATGAAGACTCTGTGAACCTATTTGATGATCAACCTGAGTTAGTTTTTGGTCTCGATGTTAATGGAAAACTAGTGGAAGGAGGGATACCACCCTTCTACATTAGCCTTAACATCCACGATAAAATCTTACATAATGCCATGCTTGACTCTGGGGCTTCACACAATCTTATGCCTAAGTTGTTATGGAGAAGCTAAACTTGGAGATCACTAGACCTGACAAGGATTTGTTTTCCTTTGATTCAAGCCAAGTTAAGTGCCTAGGACTTATAAAAGATATGTGTGTTTCCCTAGTGCAGTACCCTGCTAATACCATACTTATGGACATAGTTGTTGCTGATATACCACCTAAGTATGGTATGTTGTTGTCTAGATCTTGTGGTGCCAAACTCCAGGGATCTCTGCAACTTGACATGTCATATGCTACCATTTCAGTCTTTGGACATCCTAAGAAACTGTATAGAGAGACTGATGAAGTATGTAGTGAGTACACAAGAGAGGCCTCAAAACTTTCCTATATATTCAGTACATTCTGATATTGATTCTTTCGTACTTTACAATGCTAAATCTAATCAATAAGAAACTTCAAACAACATAATAACAAAACCAAAATAAATTACAGTAATAGAAGAAAATCAAAATGTCCAAATTCATGAAATTTCAGATAATAAAAATGACCTAAATACTTGAATTTGATGGGTCAGTCAACAAACTAGGTGCAGAAGTAGGTGTATGGATTTACAACTTAGAGAATGATCATTCAGAGGGTCATCCATACAAATTGAACCTTAAATGTACAAAAAATATGGCAGAATATGAAGCACTCCTGTTAGGTCTGAAATTGGTCAAAAGGTTAGGAGCCATAAGAGTCTCTACTATGGGAGATTTTGAGTTGGTAATAAAACAAACTAACGCTGTTTATATGACTAGGGATCCTAGATTAGGATTTTATAGAGGAACCATTGTAGAAATACTAAATACTTTTTTAGAAACCAAGCTTGTTGTTATTCCAAGAAAACACAATATGCAAGCTCACAGTTTAGTGATGTTTGCTAGTACTTGCAAGTTGCCATTTCAGCCCAACCATCAGTACACTGCTAAGGTGAGGCATAGACCTGCTATTCCTGACAACTTAAAGAATTGGAAAGTGTTCAAAAATGATCATCAAATTAACAATTTTATAACATTAGATTATGAATTTGTGAATAGCAACGTAGACACAAACATGACAATAGATTTTGATTGTACTAATGAAGTAGAAATTAAAAAAGTAGAAGATGAAAATATAGATAATTTCTATCCCACAAAGTTTACTAAATCTGATATTCGAAACCTGAAACAAATGGAAATTGATGAAGTAATCGATGAAGAATCTGAAGCCATCAATCTGAAAGATAATTTTTTTCCCAAAGGATTAACTCCTTTGGAGGACTTATTTGATTGAAACGATGTTCCTAAAGAGCCTAAAATGGAACCCTTGAAATCAGACATTGAAGAATGTAACATAGGCTCTGAAGAAGATCCCAAAATGATAAAACTTTCCAAGTCTTTACCTTCCAATGAAAAAGTGAAATACATAGAACTACTAAAGGAATTCCAAGATGTTTTTGCCTAGAATTATGAGGACCTTAAATCTTATGATACCAGCATAATACAACACACCATTCCATTAAAAGAAAATTAGAAGCCTTTTAGATAGAAGCTTAGAAGGATTAACCCTGTTCTATTGCCTTCTATCGAAAAAGAGATCAAAAGAATGTATGGAGCTAATATTATTGCACCAATTAGATTCTTAGACTGGGTTTCTAATTTGCTACCTACAAGAAAGAAAACTGGAAAAATTAGACTGTGTGTTGACCTTAGGAATTTGAACAAAGTTTCACTTAAGGATAACTACCCTCACCCAAAAATGGATCACATTTTACAGAGGGTAGTGGGCTCAACCAGAATCTCACTGCTATATGGGTTCTCTGGTTATAACCAAATCCTAGTCCACCCAGATGATCAGGGAAAGACTGCATTCACTACTCCATGGGACACTTTCGTGTATGTGAAAATTCCTTTTGGGTTAAAAAACGCAGGGGCCACCTTTCAAAGAGCAATGGAAATAGCCTTTTCTAAGGAAATCCATGGCTTCTTAGTAATCTACCTAGATGATATCACATTATTCTCTAGATCAGATCAGCAACACCTGGATCATCTTAGGCAAGTCTTAACCAAGTGCAGGAAATATGGAATTTGTCGGAATCCTAAAAAATCTTTATTTGGGTTGGAAGAGGGTAAATTACTAGGCCACATTATCTCCAAAGATGGTATACAGATTGACCCAACAAGAATTGAAGCCATTTTGCAGATACCACACCCTAGGAACATCAAAGAACTTCAAGCATTTTTAGGCAAAATAAACTTTTTGAGAAGATTTATCTCTAATATAGCTGAACTAATTAGATTGCTAAACAACATGTTGAAGAAAGATTCAACTATTAAATGGACTCTAGTTGCTAAAAATTCATTTGAAGATGTAAATCTAGCCTGATATAAATCTAGCCTTAACACAAACACCAATCCTCATTAGTCCAATGTTTGACAGGGATTTCATCATTTTTCCTTTCGCCTTAGAACACATAATTGCTGTAGTCCTCATGCAGAAAAATGATCAAGGTTTTGAACAACCAATAGCCTTCTTTAGTAAAGCCTTGAGAGATGCACCATTAAAGTATAATATCATGGGAAAGCAAGCTTTTTCTTTAGTTAAAGCAATTAAAGATTTCAAAGTTTATATCTTGTACTCTCATATAGTAGCTTATGTTCTCAATGTTGTAGTCAGAGACATTCTAACATAGTATGGACCAGATGGGAAGAGAGGGAAGTGGATAGCTACCATACTAGAGTATGATTTAGAAATTAAACCTACAAAAATGATCAAAGGCCAAGGTTTAGCCAAGCTCATGGCTGACTAAAACTATCGGGCCCTAGACATAAATTTCATTACAGAATTGCATAACGAAGAGGAGATGGTGACTCCACAGATCAGCCAGGCCTTTAGAGACTCACCATGGTATGTTGACATAATATATGTTCTACAAAATCTTCAAGATCCTCCAGAGTTATCCAAGACTAAAAGTAGGTTCTTAAAAATGAAATCTTCAAAGTTTTGCATAATTGACAATGCTTTATTTTGGAAAAATCATGAAGGCATCCTTTTGAATTGTTTGTTAAAGGAAGAATCTGACAAAATATTACAAGAATTTCATGCAGGTGACTATGGGGGACATCTTTATTGGAAGACCACAACTGATAAGATCTTAATAGTTGGTTTTTACTAGCCCACTCTATTCTCTGATGTAAAAAAAATTGTAACCTCATGCCACAAGTGTTATATTTTCGAAGGAAAAAGAAAACTATTTCCATTACCTTTGAAACCTATATTTATTGAAACACCATTTCAATAGTGGGGTCTTGACTTCATTGGTGAAATTCATCCCCCTTCCTCTGCCCAACATAGATGGATCCTGACTGCAACAGACTACTTTACAATGTGGATAGAAGCCATACCCTAAAGACAAGCCATTGATACTGTCATAATAGGTTTCCTTGAGGCCAACATTTTGTCGAGATTTGGTTGCCCTACCAACATCATCACAGACAATGCAACAACCTTTAAATCAAAGAGGATGATCAATTTCTGCAACAAATATCACATAACCCTGCACACTCCACAACATAGTATCCCCAAGGAAATGGACGTGCAGAGTCTTCCAATAAGAGCTTAATGAATATCATCAAAAAATTGTTGGAAGATAACAAGAAAAACTGGAACAAGAAACTGGTAAATGCCTTGTGGGCAGATAGACTAACCACTAAGAAATCTATTGGTATCGGTCCTTATCAGCTAGTCTATGGAATGGAGGCTGTCTTCCCATATTCTTTGGGAACAACAGTAATGAAACTGCTCCAAGAAGTAAAGGTTGAACCAAATGACATTCAAATAAGGATCAACCACACAATTCACTTGCAACAGACCAGGGAAGAAGTGTATATTAGATCCCAGATTGTGCAGGAAAGAATAAAAAAGGCTTTTGACAAAAGAACCAAGGCAGAAGATTGCTATCTAGGATATTAAGTCCTGAAATGGGACTGAAGGAGGGAGATAAAGGGAAACATGGGAAGTTTGACTTCCTATGGAAAGGTCCTTACATTATTTATCCTTTCATAGGTAACAATGCTTATTTTCTCAAAGAATTGGATGGTGCAGAAGTAGAAGGAGGAACAGTAAATGGTCGAATGCTTAAGCACTATATAGATCCCAGTCACTGACTTTACTAATCACTTGTACATATTATATCCTTCGCAAATTTTAGTGTTGATTGGATAGTAAATTTTGGAGTTGAAGCCTGAAGAGAAGGCCCTAAGCTTCAAAAGGTTCACTGTCATAAATATCAATAAAGTAGCAAAGTCAAAGGGGAAAGTTCCATAATAAAATCATAGTAATTCAGAAGGCCATTGATCTACTAGTTCTTGATATTTCACCAGGAAATGACATCCCCAAATGGAGACACTGTTAGGTTCCTATACCAATAAGAGTCATGATTTTTGAATGGCTGAGGTCAAATCTGTAATATGTATATACCTTTACTTTCTAGAAATGTTTTCCATATTCAAAAAATAAAAAAAAATGAAAAAATGTAAAGAGGGTATGTCTTAAAAGAAAAATCAAAGGACAAAAAGAAATGAAAAAAGGTAAAAAATGATGAAAAATGAACCCCAATAAAGAAGAAAAAGACCATGAAAGTGTGCAAGTCCAAATACCACTACCATTTACTTTGATGCAAAATAAAAATATTGTGTGCAACTTGTTACTTATGCCACAATCCATGGTAACCAAATGGTTTAATCTTGGTTATTCCATGTGTTGAATTTCATGTTTATAGATAGAGAAATAAAATCTGACCAAACAGTGTAATCTTGGTAGATAAGTAGATAGGTAGAGTAAATAAAAAGGAGCTCAACAGTTTAATCTGGGCCCTTGGATGTAATAAGGATAGACTTAGATAGTTTTTATTGTAAAAGAGAAGAAAAATGTTTTGATAAGGGTTTTCCAGCCTAAGTGCACCCTAATAAAGAGTAGAAAAAAATGGTAGGATGAGTAGATGGGTAAGTAGT
Source organism: Pinus taeda (assembly GCA_000404065.3). NCBI lineage: Eukaryota > Viridiplantae > Streptophyta > Pinopsida > Pinales > Pinaceae > Pinus > Pinus taeda. The sequence goes on from APFE030130620.1 coordinate 161,427, forward strand.
TGCATGGTTGCAGAATTCTAATGAATGATTAGCTAAGATCATATCATTTACTTTCATCATCAAATTGCTAAAGTATGGATGATAATGGAGCAGTTACACAAAGTCAAGTGATTAATTTTCCCCATTCATTTACCTTTAAATTTACTAATTTCCCATAAGTAAAGACAAAAGTACTTAAAACATTAAGTTAAAGGGGCTCAGAGCATTTCTTTGACTTCTAGAGGGATCGGACCCTTGGCCCAATAACTTATAGGGTCTAAGTACTAAAGCCCCCTCATCAACATTCATCCCATCCATAATTCATTCATTTTCTCTAGAAAATTCCTTTTCCTAAGGTAAAATCACCATTTTCCTAGGGAAAGTAATCACCCTCATACAAAACCCCTTTTTTCCACAAAAACCCACAAATGCACATTTAGCCTAAGTCATAATGTGAAAAGCGAATAAATTTAATATACGCTATACTTAGCGCATTTTATTTTTCGCTTTCATTTCATATTGACTTCTAACATTATTTATTGAGAGATTGAATTCGGATATTCCACAGTGTTCATCATTTTTATTTGTCAATATTTCGAGCCTAGACCAAGACTCATCATCAAGACTGATATACAGAGAAGAGAAAAGCGAGAGATAAATATGGTGTAGGAGGGTTGCTGAGTATAAGTCGACCTTTTTAATAATATATTTAATCCTATTTTCTTTAATTTATAATATTATCATGATATATTATTTATTGAATGTATGACATGCATTATATTATGTTATTATATTTAATTATTATCATTATTATTCTTCATTATTTATTAATTATTATATACTTAATAATAGTTATTATTGTATTGATGTTTCTCTTCTACTTTTATTTATTTTGTTTATAACTTATTATTTTTATTTATGTTAATGTTGCTGATCTATATATATATATATATATTATTTTAATTTATTTTAATTTTATAATTGTATTAATTTATTTAGTCTCTTTATTTAATATGTATTCAATGTAATTAATTTAAGATATATATAATATATATATATATATATATATATATATATATATATATATATATATTATATATATATATATATATATTTTTTATTATATCAATTTTATAATTGTATTAATTTCATTAATTTTTATTTTTATTTATTAATTATTTAAGTATATATTTCTTTATTTTCATTTTATTTAATTTTTATAATTGTATTAATTTATTATATTAATTTATTATGTATTTAGTAATTAATTATTATTGTAACTGATTTTATTTTCTCAATGTCAATAAGGTTTGATTTATACTCAGCAACCCTCCTACACCATATTAAAAAGGTCGGCTTATACTCAGCAACCCTCCTACACCATATTTATCTCTCGCTTTTCTCTTCTCTGTATATCAGTCCTGATGATGAGTCTTGGTCTAGGCTTGAAACGTCGACAAATAAAAATGATGAACACTGTGGAATATCCGAATTTAGTCTCTCAAAAACCACTCCACAGAAATCTACAAACTAACATTATTTATTTAAATCTCGAAGAAAACCCCTTTCCTATATGTTTTATTAAAAATCCCATATGTTAATATCCCAGCCCAAGGTTTGAAACAAAAGACTTATTAATAAATTAATTAAAGGGATTAATTAAGTCAATCAGTGACTAATTAATAACCATGACCCACCACCGTATAAAGAAATTAATTAATCAATCAGTGATTAATTAATAATCTTTCCTCGCCAATGAAATCACTCTCGATGTCATTAAGCCTCCCTAATTCATAATTAATTAATCCTTCCGCTCATTAAAACCCCGTCGAGTCCCTCCATTAAACCCCACTTAAATCATCACCTTGATCACCGTGCGATCTGACGCCTTTAGATCCAACAATCGACACTCATATTGGGTGGCCTCCGAAGGCCGACCTTTACCTAACTGATGTGAGCAATTTTACTATTCATCCCAAATCTACGTGGCGGCCAATGAATGGCATCAGGCAGCCACCCCCCAAAACCACTTTATCCCGAAATGTGGTGCGATGGATTTCGCTTACCACCTCCGCTACATGACAAAATGTCACATCCCCCATTGGTGCCAACTGTCCTTTTCCCAATGTACCTACCAAAGTCATTGATTTTACGAATAAAACCAAAAAACTTATAGTTTTTTCATTTTATCGTGAAAAAAAACATTCTCACTTCCATGCAAGCACAGAGTGCATGAAACTGTCAACCTGCTACCAACCGCCAACTTACTGAACCTGCTGAACTCCAAACCACCTTGCAGACCTGTGCGCTTCTTGCAAATAGTTCATAGTCGCCATTTCTGCATCTATAAGCTAAAACCAGGTATTTATCCAAATTCGCTGAAAAACCCTGCTTTGTTCAACAACCTGGACTAAATTGCTTCCAATTTCTAAGTAATTTAGTAAGAAACTTGACTGGTGACTCCAAAATACCTGAATTGAACCAGTTTTTCCTAGAATTTACTGTAAACCCTTTTCCCTCGTCTTTGAATCCACAGGAACCAAGGATGGATGCCCCAATTGCACTACATGTCATGCCCATTTCCACTCCTCACAGGGATTTAGATCATCTCCCATTAGTAGACAAAGATTTCTAGATTAAAGATACTTCCATCCAAGAGTCCCCTTTGAAACTATTCTGCTGGTACAGAGACCAGTTCCTAAACCATGCAGACTCCATTGGACTCTGGGAGTTAGGTTTACCTAAGTACCAATTCCCCAAAGTTCATATCTTCCCAGAGATCGTCCATTACTACCATATGAACTATAGTCCTAGCCAAAGGGCAGTAATGACCCTAGACCAATCTCTACTATTTACCATTACTTCTGAGCCCATAAATGAAATGCTCCAGTTGTAACCAAGTCAAAACCTGACACCTCTTTCCATTAGAGATTTGTTGAATAGATTCCCTACCCCCACCCCAATCAAACTTGCTAGTTTTTTCAAAACCTTCATTAGAGAAGAAAAATACACTCCAAAGGATCCTCCCCCTTACATGTGGGCTATCTTCTCTAACCTTGGTAGAGACATCATAGAAATGATATCAAGTCTGTTAGGCCAAACCACAAGTGAATTTGTTGATGAAATTATTGTAGCCTTTATGTCTATCTACTCCGCTAGGTAGCCACCAGCCATCACGTTTGACTATGCCAAATTCATCGCTGACAAGATGCATGATTAGTTTATGAGGTTGGATAATGAAAGAGTGTTTAAATACTTAGTTTTATATCATTTTTTCCTGTATTATCAAGCTAACAAATTCCCAATTACACTTCAGAAGCTTGACACAGAGGTAACCCAAGATCAGTAGTCTTCTGGACCTCATTGATTCACCTGAATGACTCTCAGTATTCTTATATTGATTTCATAGACCTCTTTGTGCACCCAGTGGCAACTATGCTATTAAGAAGCCCTCCCCCTAGAATCAGTGCATATATTAGGAGGATCCTTCACCTATCCAAATAGTACAAGGTAGTAGATTGGTATTTGTACCAAAACCACACAGAGATTAGAATATATGGCTGTGAGCTGGCTCCCTACAAATTGCCCAAATACCTCCCTATGAGATTGTTTTCCCTGGAGTACTATAGACAAATGATCAACTCAGATGAGGTACATTTTGTGAGAGCCAAGAAGAAAGCCTAGCTTAGGATAAAATATCAGCTTGGCCCATTCATATGCAACAATAGAGAAGCAAGAAATGTGGTAGAGGAGATCCTCCAAAGACTAAGATTGAAACAAAGTTTTATCTAGATAAATGACCCCTTGGACTTCATTTGCAATAGGAGATGGAAGAATAAATTATCTCCTTATGTCCACCATCGAATCCCTGAAATTGAACAGTATGCCAATCAGCTTGAATGGGTGGAAAACACTTTGGTAGACCGAGATAGTACACAAACTGTTGTTGATAATGTATTGGTAGATTTAGACAAAAGACTTGATGAAGATTCATTTGTATAGGTGCTAGGAGAAACTCAATTTCACAGTGGGCAAACATCATAGCAAGCAGGGCCATTAGAGCAAGCAAGGCCATCAGAGCAACCAAAACTTTCAGAGTAGCCAGAGGAATCAGAACAACCTGAGATTTCAGAGGAACTTGCTCAACCAGAGCAAATCATGAGCAATCCTCCTATTTTGCAGACTCCTCTAGATGAGGAGAGGAACCTTAAAAGAGATAGAGAGGAGGCCACTCCTTCCAGCAGACCTTTTGCCCAAATCTATGTCAAGAGGCAAAGGTTGAACCCATTTTCTAAACAAGAGTATACTAAGGAGACAGCAGGAACTACAGGAGTAGAAAGTAGGCCTACCACTCCTTCAGGAGGTAAACAAGAACCTTCCACCTCATAGGCTCAAATGTTGGAAATTCAACAGAGTGCGGAAGTATCCTCCTTTAGAGCTCTAAGTGGCTAGAGCCAAGACTTAAAAGAAAAATATAAAGAAATCAAGGCTAGGAATGAAAGATTAAAGGCACAAAGTTATGCACACTACCTGAAAATGGCTCCAACAAATCAAACAAGGCTTATGTCAGCCTTTGACATAAAGGAAGGTAAAATGCAGATGAGCTTTTTAAAACTAACTACACAGCAACCCAGATCAATGGCAGATTATCTGAAGACAGATTTTGAAGTATTGGCCAAGGAGATCCATCCTATTGACCAAATTGAGTTACACAAGTAGATTGGTGAAATGGTCTACTCTATCTTGACCAGCAAGGCAATTTCATCCCACCAACTCCAGAATTCGCTGAATAATATATCAGCACAATTCCAATTGGAAAAGGCCTCTTCACAGGCCAAGGACACCATAATAAAGTCCTTAGAGGACTTGGTCATAGAGCTGGGACATGATCCCAAGGATGTGAAAGCTACAGAAAAGCTTATCAAGAAAAAAAATGATGACATAGCTGCACTGAAGAAGCAACTTAAAATCCATCCTCTACATCATCCTCAGACAGCTGAAGTGCTAGAAACACATAAGGAGGAAGAGCTTATGGACCTATTCCTTAAGCTAAATAAGCAGTTAAAGGAGACAGAAAAATAGTTAGACAATTTAATACAGTCTAAACAGAGTGAGTTGGCCACCGCTCCTTAGACTGTAATTCCTACAGTTTCCACTGCAGTACCCTCCACGTTGGCTATTGCCTTAGCACCCACACTTCCACTAGCTACCGCTTTGCCAGTAACAGGTACATTAGCAGGCACATGAGCATCTACAAGTGTAGGTACTTCCACAGAACAAATCATTGAACTAGTAAAGGCTATGGAGGAAATGAGCATCCAGGCCATTGAACTTAAGAAACTCAGAGAAAAAGTGTCAAATCTGGAGACTCATCGTAAACTTGCCTAGATACAACAAAAAGAATAAGTTCAGAAGAACCAAAGAATGGTAAAAAGAATAAAAGTCCTTGAGAAGGACTTGACATTACAAGAACCACTTGGAGATATGAAGGAAATTCTTTGGGCCAACATCATTGATTCCATCAATGATGTTTGGCCTTCTATTCAAATTATTTTTTAATAGACTGAGCTAGTAAAAGTAGCTACAAAGGCAATCCACAAGACTAGAGAAGAATTGGGAGATATGCTTGATGAGGCCAACTTATTGATCACATTTTTGAATAGCAAAAACAGGTACCAGCTGGATGAACTAGAAATTGATGATAGAACAACAACCATCATTGAAATAAAGAAGGTTCTCATCGAAAGGAATCTAATGCTCAATTTGGAGAAAAGATGTCAAAGCATCCAAGCAAACTTTGATAGCTTTATGATAAAGTACGACATTTTGAGAGAAAAAGGACTTCCCAGTCCTAAGGTAATAAGTGACAAGTTGATGACCGAGGAGGATTACATTGAAAAACTAAACAAGCTGGCCAGAAACCAAGCTAGCACTTCAGGAGTAAAGTCTTTGCCCACTGGAAAGGTACTATATGATAGCCTTGAAAATTTGTTTTATATAGAGCATGATGTCAAGCATTTGTTCATCAGCCAGCCAAATTTTTCTAAGTATACAGAAGCTGAAGAGATATACAGGAATATGATAAGGATGAAATTACCTGACAGTGAATGGTGAACAAAACTTACATATTTACTATAAAGTTACTGCAGTAAATCTACATGGTAAAACACGACTGCCAAGTAAAACAGGTAAAACAGAGTCAAAGCAGAATAGGTAATGAGTATCAGTAGGTAGAAGATAGAAAGTGATTCCAGCACACAACTACAAAGCAACTGAAAGAGCCAAATCCGAATTACAACAACCAACACAATTATAATAAAAGGGACAGCAAGAAGATAGTTCTTCATCTGGCTCTATCTTCGTGTTGAAGATATTTTTTGTTTCCTAGAATGATTCTCATCTTGTTATGAGATATTTTGTATAAATACTTCATTATTTGAAATAATTAGTGTGGATTAAAATACCTTTCTGTAGACATTTTATTTTTGAGGCAAGGAACTATTGTACTCAAGACTTGACTAGTTTTGCTGGAAATGAAATAAAGCTAAGGACATTTCACTAGATTCATGTGCACAGTTGGAACAAATAAGTATCATCTCTTTGTGTTGAATTATTGTTTTATCTTTATGTTAATAATATTCATAAGTGTCTCTTAAGAAATCTAAAAGTAAACAAGGAATAATATCATCAGAATTAGCTTAAATGCTCTTTGTTTTAACTATTTTCTTTCTATATGTTTTCTACTAAGCTATCTTGGTCTGGGAATTCTTAATTTATCCCTTAATTCCATAGTTCACCCACCCTTTGGCCATAGTAAAGGTTCCTTCATTGCCCTTTGCAACTGATCATCTTTCCTTTCCTCATCTTAATCCCGATTAAGGATTCTTCATTGCCCTTTCCCCTGGTTAGGACTACTTCATCCACTTGAAACTGCAGATTTTCTTTTGCTGTGCTAGCTTGCCCAGGGAAATCTTATCTTAGTGATAAATCAAATCCAGTTCAACCATTTTTGATTGACTCCATAGCCCAATGGCCTAAATACTTTCTCTTCCCATTTGTTTTTTTAATTCCATCACCCAATCAAAACAAAACAATCATGAGCACTAATAACTAGCTTGAAATCTACACAAAACAAATTTAAATTTTAAAGAGAGAGCCCTCTTTGGACTTAGGTTGGCTAGAACTTGAGTCTAAAATATTAGGTTTGTGGTTACCTCAGACTATTCCTTCTTTGATAACTTCTAAGGAAAACATCTGAGTGATAACATTTGTGGAGTCATAATTCTAAATCGACATAAGTAAATCTTATTTCTCATTTGACATAAACCAATCAAGGTAATGCTGGGTAATGACTGTGGCATGTCACTGTTTCCTTCGTGAAATCTAGCCATACAGAAGTATTTATGAAATATTTTTCATTTGAGTTTACAGCTGGAATCAGGGAAATAATTTAAGTTTATATTTTGTGTGCTTCTGAACCTTATATTGTCACGAATGTTCAAACATATCTAATTTCACATTCCTTTTATTGCAGACATAATATATGAGAAAGGGTTGAATTATCATTGAAGTTTGGTGTGTGTCAATACAACATTTTCTGAGTTTTATTGTAGTGTTAATTTCATATTTGACTTTCCTGAGTTTTGTTAAAATAACATTGATTTCAGATTTGATTTTCCTAAGTTATTTTTCTGAGTTTGTTGTGACAGTATTAGTTGAAAATTCGATTTCCCTTCTATTATGATACTGGTAGTTTAAGATTCGATTTTATGAGTTCTATTATGATAGTATTAATTCTAGATTAGCTTTTTCTAAGTCTTTAGTTTAATATTCAACTTCTTTGAGTTTAGTTAAAATAGTCTTTACATTAAATTTCTGTAGTGTAGAAACAAATTTGTTTATCAAGTCAAAGCAGTAGATATGTGTGACCTGGGAGTAGTATAAGTTTGATTTGGTTTTCATTTAATTCTGAATTTTGATTATGAGTTTCATGATTTTGAATTTCCTTTCGAGTGATTTATTTCATCTAGATTAGGAATTTCAAACTGAAGGTTTTCGTAGATTAGTTGTAATGAGTTTCTTAAGATGAATAAGATCTTTCAGTAGTTCCTCTTTTGTTTATAAGGATAGGATTTCTTTTTATATAGGTGTTATTTTCTATTTTATTGACATTCCTTGGTTTGTGTGATTATTTCTCTTTGATTTACATTCTGATCAATAGGATTGGAATCATAGTTTAGTTTAAAATAGTGGTTAGATGATTTAAATGATGATTGATATTCTTTTGCGATAGAAATCCGTGTTGCTTGAGCATGTTATTTTGTTAATTGATTAATTTCAAATTAGAACCACATTCTATACTTAAACAAGAAGTTGATATCTTCCTCTAGTTTAGGCTAGATGCTCTGATTCTACGTTCCCTACTCTTTTGCCTTGAAGCTTACAAGCCCCAGATTGATAATTTAATGTTGGAAACTATAACACATATAATTTCACCAACATTTTTGGCACTGTTGCCGGGGAGGTGCTAAAGGGATCAGAGCATAGTTTTTTTCATAAGTTTTTGTGTGATCTTAGTTGCAGGGCACTCAAAGGGTAGAGATGATGGTAAGACGTGAGTGAAGATCCATGCATCTTCTTTTGTTTGGGTTGCTCCAAAGTCTGGCTGTCTAAGTAAGAGAGGAGTTCAAGTTTGGTGACTTTTATTGCAATTAGTTTTTATTCATTTAGATTAAAAATTTCAATCTCTTAAATGACAAAACAGTTTTGGGGTGTTGTAAGAACCCATGGGTACTAATCCGTGTGTGGAGAGAGGGATTTCTAAACTAGAAGGCATGATTCAAGGATGCTTAAGAATTTGAAGGAGTTATCTCAAATCCTAGCAGAAGATGGGGTCTCTGCCTCTTAGGAAGAGTAGATTTTGACAATAGTCAAGAACCTTTCTACCTCTCCAGAAGTGATCAAAGAACTTGATTTCCATGAGCCATAACCACATGAAAAGATAGAATCCTCCAACAATCACATTTTCCCATATTTAGAGGAAACTGAGGACTTATGGACAACATATATTGGAGACAAGCCCCAAAATCCAGAGATTGAAGAGGCCAACGAAGAGGACATGCAACATTGCCAAATGAAGAAATGAACCAAGACCACTATGATTACATTGAGCATTGGTTCCAAATCAGTACTCCAGCAAGGCCTCATTCTCTTCTTCACACTCTTTTAACATCATATAGTTTGAAGATGCTAGTTTCACATGCTCATGTACACTGTAAATTTTATATGTTAAATATGAGCATGAATGTATCCTTGTACTTGATCTGCACATGGATTCACTGAAAGTTCTCTTTCACTTGAAGGAGTACATCTTTTCTCCAGTATAGTAGGAAAGTTAGTAAATAAATAAATGAAAATAGTAAAGAGAAAAATAAGCTCTTTTGTGAAAACCAACTTGTTTGGCGCAACTGGGCAGGGATTTTACTTGAAAACTAGGTAACTGGCATGCAAGGTTCCCAATAAAGTTTGTAAATTTGTACGAGTTCTTCAAATCATGTATTTCATTATGTCTTGTACTCGTGTTGCTTGATGTGGGATTCCTTAAGGCCCACATGCCAACAAGCCTTATCCCATCAACATCAACACATTATATGGGATTAGGGTTAGGGTTAGATAAGGTACCTGGAAGTCTACATGCCTTAATGGTAGGTATCCTTGTCATCTACTAAGGAAATACATCAATGCTTCTTGGTGGATGAATTCTGTAGTCCATTCGACTTCGACAAATCCATTCATGGCTAGTAGAATGTATATGGTGCCTTGATTCCCATTAACATCAAAGGTGGGATATCTCGCTTTGGTTAATGATCTCCTCAATGGTTGGTAATCCAATGATTCTTGCTTATGTTCGACATCAACACCATTTATTCACATATGCAAGATTGCACATGGGTGTGTAGTGGTTGAAGACTATATAGTTTTGAGATCTCAACACAGGTTTGCAGCAGTTTGGATTTTTGTATTAGCATTCCCATTGTCATTTGCAATAGTAGTCACCTTCCCTCAGTTGTTTGGGGACATACAACTCCTCAAGCATGGGGGAGAAGGGGAGCTTTAGTTCATCCTCCAACACTTCAATTCATCCTTCAGCTTTCTTCAACAGATCAGATCAACAATCACATCAGTTCCAGCCATTCCATCCTCCACTTCATCTTGCAGCATCAACACATCAAAGCAAAGGTAAAATTGAGGTAATTTGGTTTAATATTCTTTATTTCATTAAGAATGCAAGGAAACATGATGGTTAACCACTTTCCACTTCATATATTCTATCTTTCATCACCATTATCATCCACCTCCATTTGAAATCCATTTTCATAATAAAATGGATAAGTGCTCTAAATCAGGACATATGAATGAAAAGTAGATCATAGTGGTCGACTAATACAAAGCAACAACCATAATGCCTTCTCTTCCTACATCATAAGCATTCATAACATGTGGGAATGTTATTTTCATTCTTGTGTTGGTATTTCAAGGCATGAACTTTGTTCCTGCAGGTTGGTTACCACAGTGGAATTGTACCATTTACATCACAAGTTTGTAGTATTATCACATGACGAAATAACATATGTTGGGACAAAGTTGACATTAAAAGATGAAGTCATTGCTACCCAAAACAATAATAACCACATATAAATCTTGGTCTTAGAGTATGAAGCATTTTTATCCACCATTCCCATTATCACTTCATGATTCATGAGATCCCTCATCTCTTCCTTATTCACTTAGTGTTTGTCCTCAATTATATTTCTCTCCACTCTATGGTAGTCAAATATGAATAGTTATTCTCCACAAGAACCAACACCTCCAAATCTTTATGCAGTGTTGCTCCACAAGAACCAATCCTACCCAAGGTTTTGATGTCATAAAATCTATAAATGAGCAACGTATTTGTTTGCCCGAGGACATGCAAAATCGTAGGTGTGGGGGGGTGTTGGGCCTTAGAAATGCCCTCATTTTCAACATATAACATTATCGTTTATAAAGCATATTCCTACACTTTCTACCATATTCATATCCATTTCCTGTAACTCATGCCTTAAACCATCATTTTCATATCATGGTTAAATATCATAGTTTTATTGTGTTTTTAATATCTTAAGGATTATTTTACCATGATTTACTAATGACGGTTTCACTAAGTTCATTTGTCGCAGAGTTCCATTGTTGAAATTCTTCACAAGGTAGTTAATGTAGTTACTGCAGAGTTGAGTACAGAATGAGATTGTTGTAGGTGAAAATATGAATTTTGTGACGAAATGGTGAAGAATATAGACATTTTGAGACTTGCAACATGATCAAAATACCCTCTTTCATATAATCCAGAAACTGTTTGGGAAAATTCATCACCAAAAGGAAGTTAAGGTCAAAACAATTCTTAAGTACAGATCTTAAGTACAAAATTCTTGAACGTGAAAATTTTCGGTTTTGAAAGGTTTTGGTTCTGAATGGTTGTGCAGCCACGTGGAGGATGGGGTTTGAATATCTAGAAGGAAAACTCATCCAGCCAGCCACCCACCTCAACCAACCAAGCGGTCAAGGATTGCGTTTTCCAGGATTGCCAAGAATATGTTGTGCAGATTGGGTAAATTAGCCATCAAGAATCTCTCTAGCTTCACTTGGTAGATTACATAGATCCTATGAATTAATTATATAGACAATCGTTGTTATATTTTAGAGGGCCAAGCTATGTATAAAATGAATGATCTGCATGTACGCTGGGGGAGGAGCAGAAAGAATTGTTTATCTATTTTGTAAAGAATACTCTGTTCAGGAGATTTCATAATGACATTTGTATTGAAGAACCTTAATATAATCCAATTGCAGTGTCAAGTTTTCTAGTGAGTATGATGGTTATGATTTAAATTTTATTCTTATTGAGTTAATCTAACTTGCTCCAGGAGTGGCAAGGGCCCACTGCTTCTAGAAACAAGTCTCATAATTAGTCTAGATCTTAGGATTGCATTGTTGAACTGGTTTGTAGTGTAAATCTCGCATGGAGAACTAGTGTTCAGGGTTTTGAATTATTATATTGATTATGTACCTAAATTCATATTGTGGAGTCATAAATCTAAATAGACATAAGTAAATCTTATTTCTCATTTGGCGTAAACCAATCAAGTCATGTTGGGTAATGACTATGGCATGTCATTGTTTCCTTCGTGAAATCTGGCCATATAGAAGTATTTATGAAATATTGTTCATTTGAGTTTACAGCTAGAATCAGGGAAAGAATTTAAGTTTATACTTTGTGTGCTTCTCAACCTTATATTGTCATGAATGTTCAAACATATCTAGTTTCACATTCCTTTGATTGCAGACATAATATGATGAGAAAGGGTTGAATTATTGTTGAAGTTTGGTGTGTGTCAATACAAGATTTTCTGAGTTGTATTGTAGTGTTAATTTTAGATTTGACTTTCCTGAGTTTTGTTAAAATAACATTGATTTCAAATTTGATTTTCCTGAGTTATTTTTCTGAGTTTGTTGTGACAATATTAGTTGAAGATTCAATTTCCCTTCTATTATGATAGTGGTAGTTTAAGTTTTGATTTTATGAGTTTTGTTATGATAGTATTAATTCCAGATTAGCTTTTCCTAAGTCTTTAGTTTAAGATTCGACTTCTTTGAGTTTAGTTAAAATAGTCTTTACATTGAATTTCTGTAGTGTAGAAATGAATTTGTTTATCAAGTCAAAGAAATAGATATGTGTGACCGAGGAGTAGTAGAAGTTTGATTTGGTTTTCATTTAATTCTGAATTTTGATTATGAGTTTCATGATTTTGAATTTCCTTTCCAGTGATTTATTTCATCTAGATTAGGAGTTTCAAATTGAAGGTTTTCGTAGATTAGTTGTAATGAGTTTCTTAATATGAATAGGATCTTTTAGTAGTTCCTCTTTTGTTTATAAGGATAGGATTGGTTTTTAGATAGGTGTTCTTTTCTATTTTATTGACATTCCTTGGTTTGTGCGATTATTTCTCCTTGATTTACAATCTGATCAATAGGATTGATATCATAGTTTAGTTTAAAACAGTGGTTAGATGATTTGAATGATGATTGATATTCTTTTGCGATAGAAATCTGTGTTGCTTGAGCATGTTATTTTGTTAATTGATTAATTTTAAATTATAACCACATTCTATACTTAAACAGCAAGTTGATATCTTCCTCTAGTTTAGGCTAGATGCTCTGATCCTGCATTCCTTGCGCTTGTGCCTCGAAGCTTATGAGCCTTGGATTGATAATTTAATGTTGGAAACTATAACACATATAATTTCACCAACAAGAACATGATTAGAGCAACATCAAAGATGAAATATCCAAGCATTAGCACATGATTTTGGAAAGAGAATGTTGAATCACATCCATCACACCATTTAGAAACCTTTCAGATACCAGTATTACCATTTTATTCCTACTTATTCAGCCAATAAAATCTTCATCTCATTTTCCTTCACAGTCATTTTCCTGACTCACTTTCACTAACCTTTAACCCAAGAATAAAACAATTTAGCTCCCCTACAACACCGATTCATTCTGTTTTCATTTTCTATTTGTCAAATAAACCTTGATCCATTGCAAAATTTTTCATCCATAGTCCTTCAAAATTATTGTTTTATGCTCGCGTTAGATGATGGAGTATTCATTAAGGCCTCCCTTCTAACAAATCTTGGCCTATCAACATCATCATATTATCTAGGTTCAAGGCTAGAGTCCTTATTAGTACCTTAAGGCTTGTATGCATTAATGACAAGTTCTCTCACTGATAGTCATGGGAATACATCAATGTCTCTTGATCGTTAGATCTTGGAAGTGGCTCGACATCAACTCGGCTATTCGCACTTTGCAAGATGTACTTAGGTACCTTAGCACTCGTTGAAATTAATGGTGAGTTCGCCTCACATTGGTTAACAACATTCATCAATGGCCAGTAATCCAATGACTTCTCTTCATACTCGACAACAACACATTTATTTGCATGACTAGAATTGTACCATTAGGTTTTGTGGCATGTGAAGACTATATCATTTCAGCATTTTGCAGCAGATACAATAGATTTGGTAGCAGAAATAAAGAATCCAATTTCACCACCTCATCCATCATTTATGCAACCAAGAAGGAGATGAAATTCTACATTCTATTCCATGATCCAACAACAGCTACAACTTCTCTACATATGAACAGTTTTTCCACTTCTTAGGTAAGTGAAGGTATGTTCTTTTCTAGCTTTTAATCATAGAATTCCTTAAATACTGAAATTATAATTTTTGGAAAATACTTCACCATATTTCCTTTCTCATTTGAAAAAAAAAACCGTAAACACCTTTAGTTGTGGGGGGAGGGACATACATTTATTATCACATCCATATCACTTCATTTCATCAGGCTAACATACTTGTGTTAATCAATTATGACTGCATTATGGTTCAAACGTTATGTGATTTGCAAATAAATGCCTAAATGATAAGCATATTATATGGCTGATTTAAATATGCATTATTAAATATGTTCAATGAATCTTGTTGCAACAAAAAGAAACAAGGTTTTGAAACACAAGAACCAATACCAATTAAGATTTGGTTGTCACACAAGAACCAACCAAACATGTTGCAATTCAATGTATGACAAGGAATACTTTGCAAAAAGAAATGAAATTGTCAAATGCATTGTTTAAGGACAATTGATATTAGCCAAGCTCATTCAAAAGCAAATCATGGGTAAGCAATTCAGTATATTGCATGAGGACACGCAATAATGTCAGTTGGGGGGTATGTAGAGTCTTCAAAATGTCTTCAAAATATCATCCACTTTCACCTTTATCGACACAATTTCACTCACATGTCGCAACTCCATGGCCATATAATCTTTCATTAGCCTCCATTTCATGATTACATGGGGTTACCTTTGTCTTTTCCAAAAGCTAATGATTTATAGTATTTTAAGTGAATTTATTGTTAAAACTTAGAAAAAGACATATACTTGCTAATACTTAAAAGTGGCTTGAGTTTCATGACATGTGTAGGTCATTTGGAAGCTTCCAAGGCACCCTTATGTGGCCTCCAATGCTCAAACTCGAATTCCCTTCAAGACATTGAAGAAGATTTGGATAAAGGTCAAAGAGGATATGTGTCTCATCATTATCTATTTGAGTTGTAACTCTATGAGATTTTCTAGGGATCTAGGGAGAGAATAATGGACCTCCATTAATGAGGTAGGTTCTTAGGTTTTTATATAAATAGGAGAGCCTCTTGTTGAGTAGGTAAATCCCCTCTGTGGACAAAGGCGATCCCTCTAGCCTAACTGAGGTCTAGCAACAATCAAGCAACACTAATATGCAGGTTCCTAATTGCAAAATAAAGGCCAAGATGAGAGCCTTCCTCGAATCCAACGCTTATATTCGTAGAAGGGTTGTCTCTTCCATTCTTTCGCTTCAGCTGGTCGCAATCCTCATGATCTTCGTGAACATACTCTTGCATAAGCAAAGGACAAGACAAATACAAGCATAAAATCCGGGAAATGCAACTATGTACAGGTCAAAAAAGATACAACTCGAACATCATAATCAAAGATACATGAGTGGAACCATAATGATAGTCGTTTATCTTATTAATAAAACAAAAGAGAATACAACCAAGTTCTGACGTCAAATCCTCCTTCGGTTGGGTCCAGCCAGCAAGTCCTTCAAGCATTCACCCTTGAAAGTAGATATCCCAAGACAACTCTCTCTCTCACACAAGTTTACACAAGATGGAAACACTTCCCAACATTCCTTAAGCACTATAGCAATCCCACACTTATCACACCAGCTGCCTATCAAACTTACACACTATCAGCAATGCTCTAAACACAATCAATTCCAAAAACTAGCAGCTCATGGCAATGGTGGACGCTTAAATAGGAGAAGGAGTCTCCATGAATGGTGTGAGGATGAGCTTATCCCCAAGGAAGGTGGCTCAAATGACGAAACAAAAATGCCAGAGAAGGGAGGACGACATTTACAAGGCCAACAACCAGGTCTGGAACCATCTGGAAGGCCGGCTGTTAGAACAAACTTGCCCAAACTGGATCATCGCGGGTACATAACTGCACTGGAGCGCTGTCATCGCTGCTGAATAACAAGGAAAGTCATATCAGCGCGATCAGATATAAGGAACAGCGCACTGTCACATGAAATTCGACCAACGCGGGAAAGGCGTGTGCTTCCGCGCTAGCAGCGCATTGAGTCTATTTAGGAGCGCTCGTCAGTGCATTTATTTTTACAACAGTTGCGATGATAGAGGAAACTTTGGCAAAGTGGGTCATTTGGACACATTAGTTAGCATGAGCATGATGAATTTGGTCTCATGACACAGTAGGAAGACTGATAGGGAGACAGTGACAAATTACTATGTAATAGATGCCCTCTAAAGCATGAAGCCCAAGAGAGTGGGAGGGATGAAATGCTTTACGGAACTGGCTGAACTAGAACACCACCAAGAAGAACCTGCACGTAGTACAACTGATAGCTCAGATACATGGTGTACTTGGTATGGGCACAGCCATCCATAACAGAGTACATAAAAATCTAGATCCCAGGTATGGACGCAGCCATCCGATGAGGATCAATGAATGGACTCAGGCATGGTCGCAACCATCCAATGAACGATTCATGTAGTGATTACAATAATCCACAAAATGCAGCCCGGATCTCAATATGCAAAATCCAGGGTCTTGCGCTCCAACTCAACCCGAACAAAGTACAAGTTCAAGCATGTGAATATGGGAGTCGAAGTCGAACATGCGAGAACATCATCTGATTACTAGTCAATGATGAAAACTGTTAACAGACGCGAGAGGTACCACCAATAATGACAATGGTCCTCAAGGTACTATAGGTATAATCCACGGCGTGTGAATCAATGAGCCGGTGTCGAACACCCGTAGAATCATTCGATCGGAGGTCAATGATGAAAACCTCGTGTTGAACACGAAGAACCTGCCATTGAGGCATGCAGGCTCTAAGGCACCTGGAGGGAGTCTCTAGGTCATTTTCCTGGATAATGAGCTGAATTCGATAGGAAGTGATCTTGATCGATGGTGGGCCATAATGTTTCCCATATCATCGACACGAGACAGAGAGGGACAAAATGTTTTGTGTGAGATATCAGAGGGAGGTTGAGTATTCTGTAGAGGACAACTTCTCTTGAACATATCGGTGGCACAACAACAGATTTGGCAGTATTTGATATCAAATGATCAGGTGTCATAATGGCAAGACGATGAGCAGATGAATGGTCAAATAGGATAACCAAAACCCATGGAGGCAAGTGTGAAACAAGATGAGATGTCCCCACCCAGACACAAATGCAGACAAGTGCCATGTTCAAGAGCGACATACTGCCGACACGACGATGATTATGGTTCCTTTATTCCCCCACCATTTCTGGCGAGTACCCCAGTTATTTTTGGATGGCAAGCTTGACGGGGATAGCATATGCTTGAGAGGCATCATCACAACGAAACCCGATGTCATTAAAGTTTTAACGAGTCTGACAAAGGAAAAACTCAGCGTCTTTTCATATTTAGAGAGTTTGAAAAGACAGCGAAAAGGAAACTCCAGGGGTGTCCTTTTTTGTAAAGTTGTGTCTCTTGAGCCCGAAAAAGTATAAAACTATGCTCAAAAGAATTGCCCGGCCATTACGACCGAGGAGTACTTTTCGTAAGTAGTGGCTTTGACCCGAAAAAGGAAAAAAATCAATCAAAACCACATCGCTTCATGACCATTAACGAATTCGAAACGACAAAAATCCGGCAATCTTTTTAAAGTTTAAACGGTCGAAAAAGAGCTTAAAAAGACAACTGCCTCTCGTTTCTTTTGACGAGTCGAGAGGGGGGCTCGGCTATATTTTCTTATTTCACGTCAAAAAAGAGCTTAAAGCCGACGTTTCAAGACCAAGTGTGTATAAAACCGTCGTAACTCCACTAGCGTGATAATCCACACAAGGAACACCGCACGCGTAAACCTGTTCGAAATAATATAGATAGCATGCATCAAAACATAGTAAAACTACATTGGAACCAAGCATATGGTAAAAACCACTATTAAAAACCCATATGGATAAAAAATAATATTTAATTCCCAAAATTTACCATAAATAGGGGGGTAAACCAAAATGTTTTACCATTGTTACCATTTGGAGCTTTGGAGCTGTGAGGTTGACGAGCCAAATTCCACCCCGTAGAAGCACCGAAGGTCCTGCAACCTGTACTAGCTAGGTTCATCTCTCCTTACGCTCCATTTTGAAGTGTTTTTACTGCATTCTAACGGTGGGAAGTGGTGGTTTGGGAATATTTTTGAAGTCCAATCTGCTCTCGGTCAGCGCAGATTTCCTTATCGGGACCGCGCTGATCGAGAAATATTTCCACTAACCATTCCCGGATCAGCGCAGAAAAGTGATGTGCTTCTGCGCTGACCCGGTAAAAATCAACACAGGGTGCCATTATTAGCGCGACTGCTTTAAGAACAATCATGCTGATGCTGCGCAACAAAATTTTTAATAAATGGACGTATGAATTTTTATGAACAGGGCCCTAATGAGATTTTTTGACTGTGCAGGGTATAATGGCGTTCGTTTGGCAAGAACGCACTCATGATAATGAGGATATAATGGCTTTTGTCTTTGTTGGGTGCCGAAATGCAATGCGGGCGTGCGGGTTGCTCAAATTCTTCCTAACTCCGCGCCTGCGAGCACAGCTTGACCTTCTAGAGTTCTTAATCAGGGCCTGGAATCCCACTGATGGGAAATTTGTGATCCGAGGCCACGATATCGAGTTTGATTATACTGATATCTATTTTTTGACTGGGTTGTCACACCGAGGTGAGATGCCTATTCTGGAGGGGCAGCGACCCGGTGTTGATACTTTAGACATGCTGATGGCCCAGGTGTGCCCACGGGCACGCAAGTCACAGAGTGGGAAGGTGGCAATTCCTACGATGGAGGACATCGTCCTTAGGACTATACTCTTCATGGTGACTCGGGCAGCGAGGTCCTTGGCCAATCACGAGGCCTTGAAGGTGCATCTCCGATTGGCTCTCGAATGTTTGAACCCAACCATATTCAACTGGGCAGCAGCAGTAACAACAACCATGAAGAGACAACTGACCAACTGCCGATGAGGTGAGTCGAAGCAGTTTGGTTATGGGTCGATCTTAGTCCCACTCATGCTAGAGCGGGTGCCGGCATTACAACTATAGGATATGGTCCTGGATCCACCTAGGGGCCCTCGAGAGACGAGGGCCACACGATGGGGCGAAGTCATGCCACGAGGAGGTGGCGGTCGACCAGTGGCATGGGGAGTATACTTCTGAGAGTGGTTGGAGAGGTAGACTATTTTTGTGGAGGACTGGCCATATGTCGGGATAGACTTCTGCGTAGATCCAGACATGCCGCTGCCTGCTGGAGAGCAGTGGGATGATGGTGGTAAGACACTTGATCTCATTTTTTGATTTTTGATTTTTATGATGTTTTTGATTTTTTCATGTACATGTCTTAATGACAAATGCTATGTTATGCAAATGTGGGACCGGCGAGACCCCTTGGCTTGGCCCCGGAGGCACGAAGGGATGCTCAGGGAATTAGAGCTCTAGCCATGGCTCCTCCGGGAGATGACACGATGGAGATCGTGATGCGGAACCTCGAGGGTTTGCTGATTGGGATACCAGACTACCAGGGGATAGAGGAGGTCCCCATAGTGGCTCAGATCCATACAGTGGGGGTAGAACCTAGGATGCACCATCTTTTGAGGCGGGTGGCACGAGCGGCTGTGACATATAGGGAGCACAACCCACCACAGTAGATATCTAGGTCTTTATTCCCTACTGATGATTTTTTGAGAGACATGTGCGTCAGATGTACCGAGAACATAGGCCCTATCTAGACATGTACACTTATTTTTGAGCGCCTCAGTGCGCCACACGATATATATA
>APFE030130620.1:182981-254470 GCA_000404065.3 Pinus taeda
ATTAAGTCGTCTTGGAATATGTTGATAAGTAATGAAATCAAAATCCCTTTCTAACAACTTAACACGTAAATACAACCTTAAAATCTGATGATCTCTGACGGAATAACGTCCATTGAGTTGGTGGACCACAAGTTGAGAATCCAAGTTTACAACCAATGTGCGAATGCCGAGGTTAATCGCCTCAGCTAATAATTCAATCACAACACCATATTCAGCAACATTGTTCGTCGTACAACCCAGACACACCCCTTGAATATCTACTAACTCACAATGAGGATCGTAGATCACCCATGCCGCAGATGACAAGTTGCGAGTACTGCGGGAAGCACCATCAGCGAAACCAACGTAAGGCGATCCAAACATCTGTTCAAGAAGCAAAAGACACAATAAGCGGAAATCATGCCGACATACCAAAATAAAAACTAAATAAACACGCACACACAACACACTGCTGAAAGCATACGTATGTACAAAAAGAGAGAGTGCCTGGACTCATGCATAATATTTTTTGAGATAAAGCCCATTTCGGGGCCTATCCAGGGGATTACCTTCATAACCTATAAGCTCATAGGCACCCTTTTGTAAAACTCTTTTTGCAATATAGGGCCCATGCCACATAGGCTCGAGTTTTCCTGCCCCCAGCATATCGTTAGCTTGATCATAGAGAAGTACTAGGTCTCCCTCAATGAAAGAGCAGGGGTTGACAGCGTTATCAAAGTGAGTTTTCACTCGCTTCTTCTGAGCTTCAATAGCTAGGGGGGCTAGATGACGAGTCTCATCCAGCCGTTCTAAGTAAAGAAGTTGCTCTTCTACTGGAGTAGTATCAGGGAGTAACTCGACGGCTATCTTCAATGAAGGAATCTCACACCTCAATAGGAAGGGTCGCTTCCAGTCCGTAAACCAACTGAAAAGGAGTGAAACTGGTGGCATCCTTCACGGAGGTACGGTAGGCCCACAAAGCGGAGAACAACATCAAATGCGAATTGGACTTATGCATGCCAACAGTTCTTTGAAGCATCGTGACCAAGACCTTGTTCACGGCTTCCACTTGACCGTTTGCCTGAGGATAGTACGGGGTCGAACTATCATGCCTAAGGCCCAACTTGGTTGTTAACTCGGTCATCATGCGATTATGAAAATGTTTTCCCTGATCAGTGACAATGGCTTGGGGTACTCTGAACCACGAAATAACATGATTGAACAAGAACTGCTCCACGGTGTGACCGTCTTCTGACAATGTAGGCATCGCCTCGGCCCATTTCGTGAAATAATCTATAGCAATGATGATGTACCCATGCCCCCCGGCCGAGCGAGGGTTACAGGTCACATAATCGATGCCCCATTTGGCAAAGGGGACAACGGTTACAACGGGGTGCAGCGGAGCAGGGGGTGCACGCATCTTCCGTTGGTAAATCTGGCACTCATGACATGAACGGACAACAAGAATGCAATCCTTGAAAATGGAGGGCCAGAAATAGCCAGCACAGAGGATTTTCTGTGCAGTGGCATATCAAGACATGTGACCACCACAAGCACCAGAGTGGTAGTCATTCATAAGTCTCTCTGCTTCTTCGAAGGTCAAGCATCGGCGAAGAACAGAATCGACACCGAGCCGGTACAAGGTGTCCCCAACGATGTGATATGGTTGGGCTTGATGTCGGATCCGCCGACGAGCATCCTTAGAGGTCTCGGGACGAAAAGAGGACATCTGCAAGTAGACAATAATATCCCTGTACCAGGGATCAAGGGTGTTGATGAGGAAGAGAGTTTCGTCTGGAATGGAATCCTCTAACTGAGAGGAGACAGCAGGGGATGGCAAAGAACACAACAGCTCGGCGAAGAAGGGTGATTTCTTAGACTTGGCAGCAGTAAATTCCAAGTCAAACTCTTGGAAGATGACTATCCACTTCGAGTATTTTCCCCCCAGCAATTGTCGTGACAGAATATAGGTCATGGGGTTGCAATCGGAGATAATTGTCGTAGTACGCAACAAGATGTAGTGACGGAATCGTTGAACAACGCAAACATCAGCGAGGGCCAACTTCTCGACATAAGCATATCGAGTGTCTGTGTCTAACAAGTTGCGGTTAAGGTAGTAGATAACATGTTCGATGCCATCGTCGTCATCCTGAACTAGAACCATACCGATGGTGGTACTAGCAGCGGCCAAATACAACATATAATCACGATGATAATTCGGGAGCTGCAACAAAGGGGCGGAAACTAGAAGAGTTTTAAGATGTACAAAAGACTCCTCAGCTATGGCATCCCATCGAAACGGGGTGTCACGCTTGAGTAACCATGTGAAACCCTTTGCCAATTCGGCATAGTTTGGGATAAATCGTCGTAGGAAATTAGCTTTACCTTGTAGACTCTGCAGTTGCTACAAAGAAGCAGGGGGAGGAATATTCAAAATGGCTTTGACTTTAAGGGGATCCAAGCGGATGCCCTCTCGGGAGACGATAAACCCGAGAAGTTGGCCAGATTCTACGCAGAAGACACATTTATGCGGGTTTAGCCAGATATTGTAGTGTCGACAGCGGAGAAAAATCTCGCGGAGATGCGACAGGTGGTCTGAGCGCTTAGCTGAATGAGTGGGAAGGTCATCCAGATAAGGTTGTACGATGTGCCGGATATCGTGAAAGGCATAAGACATCGCACGTTGAAAAGTGGCACCGGCATTCTTGAGACCGAAAGGGAGCTTTTTGTAAGCGAAAGTACCCCACGGACAGATAAAGGTCATCTTGTGTTGATCAGCGGGCGCGGCATTAATCTGGTTGTAGCTAGAAAAGCTGTCCATAAATGAATATATTTCACTCCACGCACACTCATCAATGAGTTGGTCAATGAAAGGTGTGGGGTAGTTATCTTTTGGTCAGGCTCGGTTAATATCGCGATAGGCGACACAGACACGAATAGTACCCTGCTTTTTGTCCACAAGGACATTGTTTGAGACCCAATCCATGAGTGGGATAGGATAAATAAAACCAGCTTTAAGAATTTTTTCAACTTCCGCTTTGATAGCTGCGGCCTTACAGGGGTGCACAGGACGCAAACGCTGACGAACAGGTTTGGCTCCTGGATATGTAGGTATCTCCTGCACTACAATGTTTGAATCAATGCCGGGTATCTCTTCATAAGACCATGCAAAAACGTCACGAAACTCGCAAAAAAATGCTATATATATTTGAATCTCCTCAGGAGTACAAGTGACTCCTATATAGATGTTCACGAAAATCCCTGGTTTGACAGAGATATCGATAGGTTGGGTTTGCGTAATGTTCCCCAAATTCCCTTCAGACGATACTTGATAGATCTGAATAGGCGTCTGAAGAGGTTGTGAAGGGAGACACGGAGAAAACCGCTCGAGATAAGCCAACGTTTCCCAGAGGGTAGGGAGAAATGAGGAACGGTGGTGAAGATGGGACCACGGAGGTTCCTCGAGAGACATGGTCTCTATGATGGCTTCGTCGGAAGGAAATATTTCCTTTAATGGGTCCAAGGAGGTGCATTCTCCAAGCCAGGGGGAATAGTCGTATGAGTCAAGAGCTCCGCTTAAAGTAGCGGGTTCAGCAGGAAGGGCCGATGCAGCAGCGATTTCGATGTAGTTGAGCTCGGCGGGACTCAACGGCATCTCCATGCCCCATGATTCAATCTGGTCAATGGGGGGGAGGACCTAGGGATCAGAATGAACCGAAATCATACTGATAGAGGTGAGGTTGGGAGGTGGAAGGGAGAAAACACCCATAAGGGCAGGATCTTTGAAGAGTCCGGCTCCCACACTCTCAAAAGGAACCGAGGTATGTTCGACGAAAGGCACATTTCGTTCAGAAGAGGAAGCGAAGAAGGAGAGCTGGTCTACCGTGACAATTTTCCCTTGGTGAGGGAAATGGATGACACGGAAGAGGGATGAAGCCATGGCACGCATGGCATACGTCCAACTCTGGCCCAGAAGGAGGTTGTAAGTAAGATTCGCGTCAACCACCTCAACTTCTACTTCAACGGTTTTCCCTTCTAAAGTGATCGGTAATCGTTGAAGAATACCATAAGAACAAGATTCTCTCCCATCAAAAGCTTCCAATGTCGTAGGAGACTGGCTCAGAGTCGGAGACCCGATCGCTTTCCAATAAGCAATAGACATAATGCAAGTTGACGTGCCCTCATCAATAACTGTACGATGGATCGTTTTTGAATTGATGATGACTTGTATAAGAAAAGCGATCTGATGAGGCATCCTTGGGACATGGCTCTCGAGATCAAAGGTAATCAGATCCGAATTTTCCGGGTCGATGCCACCGATGGCCAATAGCAGGGACTTCCTCTGAGGGGGGCAGCTCTGGAGAAATTCTAAGGTGGACATAGCCGACGGAGCCTGCGCTAAGTCCTCAACTATGCTATAGTGCTGAGCAGCACGAGCATTTGGGTTGTAAGATGATCTCCTGAGTACTCCTTTGGGAGGGGGTCAGACAGTCGTCTCAGTACTTGGTCTCTTGATATGGAGCAGAACAGAGCTGGACGAAGGAGCACTTGAGGGAACCTCGGGCTCCTTCCCGATGGACGACGGATACTCCTTTGTTCGAGTCGTTACATGAACGAGAATGGATCCAGCCATAAAGACTTGGGAACCAAAGGGAGAAGAAGATGGATCAGCCACCGTTTGAGTCTGTTGAGAGGGGAAAGGTTCTTTAAGAATCGCAGGAATCCCAGGAGCGCCTTTCAACAAACAACTAACCTTGGACCGCCTTGGGCAGTCCTTAGTGTAGTGATCCTCCTCAAAAATGAGACAAGGATATTTGGGTTTACGTTTAGCTCCTTCCTCGGATGGTGATTTAGAGGAATCCTATTTAAGTTGTTTAGAATTATTCTTTACTTTTCCCTTTTTCTTTCCTTTTGAGGCCTTAATCGCCGTGGCGGACTGCACGGCATTAACCTCGGAATTATTTTCAGAATTTGAACCACCCTGAGAAGTTTTTTCATTAAAAGCAACCGATTTTTGCTTCCCAGGGTTCGAGGATGATTTTTTGGACGACGGATTCACAGAGCCAATAACTCCATCAACAGATGGCTTCAGTGGAGCCTTGGATGTACCGGGTCTCGGGGCATCAGGCAAATACTCATACAAAGTACCTGACTGAGAGTAGACTAAGTCAAGTTACTGAGCACGCACGATCGCTTGCTCTTCATTCACGCAGGCTCCCATAGCAATGTCTCGTGCAATCTTAGGGACAAAGGAAGTCGTGAACCAATCGGTGAGGAGTTGATCAGGAATCCAAAACTTGATCAATCGGCGACACCTTCTCCATTCATGTATATGATCAGAGATGTGCGTAGCCATATCTTGCTTGAGAGACGTAAGGAGATGGGTCCCTGTCTCGTACCGAATGGGTAACTGAAAATGAGTGAGGAATGCCATAGCTAATGAATTAAAATCTTGAAAAGACGCACGGGTTAATTCAATGTACCATTTAGCGGCGGAGTTGGTGAGAGTCCTTTGGAGCAGGCGAAGTCGAATTGAATCATCAAGCCATGAATTAGATGAACACCATAGGTAATAAGTCATTACATGGGCTTGAGGATCTTCTCCAGCTTTGCCGTCGAATTTGGGACAGTCGTCGGGTATTTTAGTTGGAACTGGTGGCCATTATGGATTATGCAAAATAGGATCATTTGTTAACTTCGACACATTGGGCAGTTCCAACATCGCTAGGAATGGTAGCTGCGGGTTGAAGGATGTTAAATTGGCAACTAGGGCCAAACTCCATGTGGATCAGCTTATTTATGGAAGCTGATATTTTTATTGGATCCCTCTCGTCGAGAGGTGTAGGATTGATCCAAAGATCATCCGATTCCGATAAGTATTTATGGAGTTATGAATTTATTTTATTTATATAATTATTATCAAGCCGACCAGCGCTTATGTAGGCTCTAGAAGCCCAATAGACGTGTCTACTCATCACCTACGTTTTAGTATAAATTGGTGAGGATTTGAAGTCATTTGAACACACATTCTTCATGTGATCTCCTCCTCTCCACGTCTTGGGTTTTTGGTGAGGGAGGGACACTAAGAAGAATACGCTGGCCTTGTATGATGCCCTAGCTGCTGTATGATGCCCTAGCTGTTGTATGTTGCCCTAGCTGCTGTACGTTACCCTAGCTGTAGGTCAGATGTGCCCTAGCCACAGGTCAATCAGCAACCCTCATCTTCGCAGTCAAAGAAGCCTCCAGAACGCAGTCAAGAAGAGGACCTTAACGCTGTTCTAGGCCGCAGGAAGAGAGGGGTCTTGGACAGTATGGAAGGAAGGGCCCAAAGTCTGCTACAGGAGGCCGAAGCTGAGGCAAGCACAGATTGTTTGAGGGCTGGAATCTCGTTGTTTCAAGGGCTGAGAGAGCAGGCTACTAGGCCGAGTCTTAGTAGGGCAGTACGCTATTGTTTTGAGATTGCTTGGTCACATTTCATGGAGGCAGAAGCTACAGGAAGGCTGTTATGCTAGGCCGCAAGCCATAGCACACAGTTAGGGACTGCGTGAGGGCTGTCAAGGATGGACAGTTCCCTAAGAAGGTAGCGTGACATGGGAGAAAGTCTTCCAAGATGGGCCGCAGTCCTTATGAGATTGGTTTGTTAACTGTGGAGTATGTTTAGGGCTGCGTAAGTGCCCTAACCAGGTCTGCAGCAAACAACAGCAAGCAAACATAAATGACAGCTGTGTTTTGTTTAGGAGGGCTGTTAGATAGGACTGTCTTGATGCCCCAACCAGTCCATGATGAAGGCTGCCCCATCTACTGTTAGAATCCCATCCAATGCAGCAAATAGAGAATCTCCTAACAGTGAACTAATGTAGTGCATGATAAGAAGTGACAACATTGCAACAAGGTGCAGCATGATGTTGAATGTTGCTGCTTGATGATGGGCATATTGATGAAGTGTAGTGTAGCATGATGTGTGTAGCACAAGTGTAACAAAGTGCAGAACAGTGATAATGAATGCTGCAGTAAGATGCAGCATGATGGGCACAGTAAGGTACAGCTTGATGATGCAGCACAAGGAGGTACAGAATGATGATAAGATACAACATGATGATGCAGTACAGGTTAGTGCAGCATGGTGCAGTATGCAGTGGTGCAACAAGAGAACTAGATGCAGCATGATGATAGGTGAAGGAGTCACCTTGGAGAATCAGTTGAAGCAGAATGTCTTCAACTGATTTCATCGTTATACGAAATGATCTATGCTAGATCTAGATAAGTCAAAGTGTTGACTTCTGTTGTAAATGTACTCTCTCTCTCTGTTGAACTTTGAAGATAAAAGAAGATTTGATCAAAGGGTTTCCCCACACATTATGGGGTTTGTCCCTGGCTCGCGCCATATCTTGTGTCCTCTTGTCTTGGCTTGTCTTCTGCGGTTTGTATTTATGTTCTATCTGCAGTTTATCGTAATGCTGATGTGATTGCTAACTGTGAAAATTTAAATAAATTGCTCTAGCATAGAACATACCTAAACTTAACAAAGGACATCTGTGGATATGAGGTAGGGCCAGAGTTCCATCCAGTCGCAGGTTACCCCCATTGACCTTGTCTGGACAGACCAGGTCCAAAAGGACCCTGTCCATAGGAACTTTGCCCATAAGGGTTATATTTGTAACCGGACGGTTGATACTGGTTCTGCCCCCCAGCACCCCATTGGTTACCATACTGCCCTGCAGGCTACTGATAATTTTGATAGGGGTTGACCTGCGGTTGTTGGTAATTTTGATACGGGGAAAATTGATTTTGCCCCTGGGGTTGCTAGTATCCATACGGTTGCTGGGCTCCATATTGAGCCTGGGAACCAGGCGGCATCTGATAAGAAGGTTGGGATTGGTACCCACCTTGTGGCTGGAGACTAGTTTGATTCTGGGGTTGGTAACCGGGTTGAGCCTGAGAAGCAGGAACCATCTGCATGCCCGGTTGAGCCACCCCAGAGAGATATCCTTGCGAATACTGAGGTTGGGCCATCTGGCCAGAAGGTTGTCCTGGTTGGATCTGAGACGGAACTACTTGCCCAGAAGGTTGAGCTTGCTGGGTGTTTGGCCGTCTTTGCGCAACCGAAGGTTGTCCTTGTAGACCAGATGGCTGACTAGGCTGAGCAGTGGGCTGGCCTTGCTGCGCATAAGGCTGGCCACCTTGCTGAGAAGGGTAGCCTTGCTAGTTTCTGGGTTGTCCTTGCTGCGCGTAAGGTTGTCCCGGGTTCCCATAGGGTTGACTCGAAGGGCAGCCCTGTTGGGGTCTAGGTTGCCCTTGTTGAGCATAAGGTTGTCCTGGGTTTCCAGAAGGTTGCCAAAGATATGTATAAGACAGACCACTAGAGGCGAAAGGTTTTCCCTAGTAGGGTTGTCCTTGCGAGCCTCCAGGTTTCCTTGGATGGGTTTGGCCATAATACTGCTGCCCATGATTAGGCTGCGAGTAGGATGGTTGACCCTGGTATGATGGTCCTTGGGATGGCTGCCCTTGACCTGGACGGAACTCGCCACCACCATAACCGGTGGTACCCCAAGCCACATTCAATGGAACTGTACCCTCAACAGCGGGTTCAGTTGGCAAGGAGGTATACAAATAATGATTGACAGGATCATAATAAGGGCCTTGCCCGCCTGGATTTTGGACAACATGAAAGTATTGAGAATATGCCCCCTGCTGAAATGGCATCAGAAAAAGGTAGGGCACCGCTTGCAGGATGGACAACTCTAGCAGCCTGTGCTGATTGACCACTACGTGCTGGGCCCCGGGATGGACCAGCAACAATGTTTACGACGGAAGACACCGTAACGGCACTAGCAACTGGAGTCGATGACGCGACACAAATGGTTGGATTGGTTGGAATTGATGTGACGGTGGTATGGTGAACCTGGGAAACAAAAGGTCCCGTAGTGGGAACAATGTTATTATCCCACATAGAAGAGGAACTCGTAGAGCCCATAGCATCCCTTAGAGATCTATACCGCGCCGGCACTGTGATACCAAGAGGTGTAACAGTGTAGGGTGTAGAGATAACCGGGGATGTAGCTGGGATGGGAGTCTCAATACTCGACATAACGGGCGTTCCACTCGATACAGGAGATGTATCTTCCATGTCAGAAGAAGCCATCAGGGATGAAACACCAACAGGAGTAGAGGGAAAATCCTCTTCAGAAGGCTCCCAAACAGGGTTCCAAAACAAGTCGTAAAGCTCGTCCTATGGAGCACAAGAGTTCAACGGTTGGACACTTGGAATAACAGGGAAAGTGTCACCACAAACCGGTGTCTCAGGGGCAGCAGAAGAAGGAGACCCTTGGTCACTTGGGACGGGAGACGGGATCGATGGATCCAATAGGATGATCAAGAAAAAATCCTAGACAGGCTAATGATAAAAGACCCTACTCAAAACTAGCGCAAACAAGATCTAACCAAGTAAATGTAATTGTGGTCGAATAAATTTTTTAAGACATTAGGACACAACTTGACCTTTTCATGTTTTAAGAGTCGAGAAAAGGACAAAAGATGACTCTAGTCGCCTTCGAATATTTAATGAGCCCGAAGTGACAAATGCTCAACAGAGCCTTTTCTTTTAAGGAGTCCGAAAAGGATCAAAAAGTGACTGCTCTGGAGAAACTAGGCAAGGGTTTTACCAGACAATCCGTAAAACTACATATACACCTTAGCGATCATATGAAAGCCAAGGACTTTCCGTACGGCAGTCAATCTTCCTGAATGCTGTGTTCGGTGTGTTACGGGCTGTAAGGCGGCAGAAACGGCTTCCTATGGATCAAGGACGATAACCTAGTGGAGTCTCCCCATATATACGCAACGGTACGTGGGAGCACAAGTCCGTACTAGACCACAGTTGAATCACACAAGGAGGAATTACCCAACCTTAATGTGAGAAAAAAAGTGACTAGGTTTAACGACGCCGGAGCATGTCTCTTGCCTAGACCTCTAGAATGTCAGCGTTATGTTCCAATGCGTTTTTAAGTTCATTCGATTTATTTTAAAGTTGATCTTGAGTTACATTTCGGTTTTCGGGTCCTACCGTATGTAATTTCTCAAAATCCCTAAATGCACTCTATATGCCAAAACATGTCATTCCATTCGATGAACGCTAATTACAAAAGAGTTTAGAGAGCTTTCATACAAACGAAACGATCACAAACAACAAAGAATTTCTCTAATGTAGCTAATGGAAATCACTAAACTTTTCTTTAAGATTACTAATCCACTAATCAAAATGAAAAGTCCTAACATTCATTAACTATCGAAAAGCAAAAGAGATTTTCTTTTTCAATAATGACAAAATGTACTAAAGAGTTCTT
This sequence comes from Pinus taeda, assembly GCA_000404065.3. NCBI lineage: Eukaryota > Viridiplantae > Streptophyta > Pinopsida > Pinales > Pinaceae > Pinus > Pinus taeda. Next base: position 193,304 of record APFE030130620.1, read on the forward strand.
TGAGAAATAATAACAAACAAATGTGGAAAAAACCGGTTGACCCCAAACAACTGTGATCCGTGCCTGGGTAGTGAAAAGAAATCGAAACAATGTCAATATTGATTCAACGACAATCACTTAAACAACCAAGCAAAAGCAAGCAAACAGGAAGGTTAAATCAAACTAACAGCAAGCAGTAAACGAACCTTCGCAAATGAGTGACCAAGCAAAGCTTATCCAACAAACTTGGAACAATAAAACTAGGTCACAAAGCAAAAACAAGATTCGCTTCAACAAGACTCGCAAAGAAGTGCTTCAATATTTAAACAATGAAAATCAAATCATAAACCAAGTGAAAAAGGCAGGGGATAGCAAGACCAACAGGTTCAGGAGGTAGAATTGAAAAACTCAATCCTACAGGAATCAACGCGGGTGAAACACAACAACAGAGCGCCGATAAGAAACTACGCGTAGCAACAAAGCGATGTCAGCGCAGAGGAACACGGCTTAACCGCGATGGTTCGATTTTCAGAACCGTCGCGACTGTTTGGTGTATTAACATGATGATCAAGAAATCACAGAAAGGGCTATGCGATGGCAGCGCGACTGTTTTATAATAAACCGCGATGAAGCCAAAAAATGACCACAATTAAGACAAAAACTCCCAAACCAAGGCAATCACTTTTTAAACAATCAAGGCACTTCCCAGACCAAACTAGGAAACCCAAAAAACAGAGAACTAATCCCCAAACTTTGAAAAGAGAGCAAAAATCCAATTCAAGGACAAAATGAACAAGAAAAGGACAAAAGCTAACTCCAAGCTATTCAACTTGTAAACAAAACTGGAGATTGACTGAAATGGCTTTGATCTACTTCGCTAATGTAGAGCAATAGCGTTTCGAAGGCTAACTAGCCATGCTTCACGCTCCGTCTAAAGCTTACAATTCAAACAACATGGTAGAGATCCCCAGCGGAGATGCCAAATTGTTGACTAGGTAAATCCCCTCTGCGGACAAAGGCAATCCCTCTAGCCTAACTGAGGTCTAGCAACAATCAAGCAACGCTAACACGCAGGTTCCTAATTGCAAAATAAAGGCCAAGATGAGAGCCTACCTCGAATCCAATGCTTACATTCGTAGAAGGGTTGTCGCTTCCGTTCTTTCGCTTCAGCTGGTCGTAATCCTCACGATCTCCGTGAACATACTCCTACACAAGCAAAGGACAAGACAAATACAAGCATAAAATCCAGGAAATGCAACTATTTACCGGTCAGAAAAGATACAACTCAAACATCATAATCAAAGATACATGAGTGGAACCATAATGATAGTCGTTTATCTTATTAATAAAACAAAAGAGAATACAACCAAGTTCTGACATCAAATCCTCCTTCAGTTGGGTCCAGCCAGCAAGTCCTTCAAGCATTCACCCTTGAAAGTAGATATCCCAAGACAACTCTCTCTCTCACACAAGTTTACACAAGATGGAAACACTTCACAACCTTCCTTATGCACTATAGAAATCCCACACTTATCACACCAGCTGCCTATCAAACTTACACACTATCAGCAATGCTCTAAACACAATCAATTCAAAAAACTAGCAGCTCATGGCAATGGTGGAGGCTTAAATAGGAGGAGTCTCCATGAATGGTGTGAGGATGAGCTTATCTCCAAGGAAGGTGGCTCAAATGACGAAACAAACATGCCAGAGAAGGGAGGGCAACATTTACAAGGCCAACAACCAGGTCTAGAGTCATCTGGAAGGCCGACTGTTAGAAAAAACTCGCCCAAACTGGATAATCGTGGGTACATAACTGCACTGGAGCACTGTCATTGCTGCTGAATAACAAGGAAAGTCATATCAGCGCGATCAGATATAAGGAAGAGCGCGCTGTCACATGAAATTCGACCAGCGCGGGAAAGGTGTGTGCTTCCGCGCTGGCAGCACATTGAGTCTGTTTAGGAGCGCTCATCAGCGCGTTTATTTTTACAACAGTCGCGATGATAGAGGAAACTTTGGCAAAGTGGGTCATTTGGACACATTAGAGAGCATGAGCATGATGAATTTGGTCTCATGACATAGTAGGAAGACTGACAGGGAGACAATGACAAATTACTGTGTAACACCTCCTCCTTTCAAAGACATGTGTAAAGTTGGAGATACTCGAGTGTCCAAGTTAATATTACTCATGAATGGAATTTAGATTTAGCACCATGCTCATGAGTGATGTTCACCTCTTTTTGGTAATGCTTTCATTGGGAGCCTCTCAACTTGCCATCCCTCATGCTTTTGGATTGGCCACCTATAATGTGTGATATTTATTGTTTTTCATAAATTAAGATTTATTGCTTTCATAGATTAAGATTTATTGCTTTCATATCTTTTCCTATGTGAGAGGTTAAGAATGAGTTTTTTTGCTTTCATTTCATGTCATGTGGTTTTGATTATTCATTTGATAGGATCCTAATTTGATAATGCACACATGATCCCTTTGAGTAGATCTCCTTTCATGCAATTTTATTTCTGAAAGAGGTGTGATTTTCAATTCCTGCAAGTGTGGTAGATTAAGATTTCAATTCCTACAAGTGTGGTAGATTAATATTTCAATTCCTACAAGTGTGAAAGATTAAGATTTCAATTTCGCGTGCTCTACTATAATTTCTTTTGAATTGATTGTTGAATTAGGATAGGTGAATTTGGTTTGTTGTTATTTGGTTTTGCAGTTACATTGATCTAAATTAGAAGATAATTTCTAGCATATACAGTACACACACACTTCACAAGTTTTATGAAACCCCCAGGTTGACAATTAAATGATAGGTAATTAATTTGCCTCAACACTCTCTACAAAAGTAATTAGGTTTCCTTTATGCAAACACAATAACATTTCCATTCATGCAATTATTTTAGGTTTGGATTTCATGACATTCACTTCATTGCATTAGATCAATGAGAAAAGGGCACATTTCACACTGCAAATATGGTGCTAACACCTCTTAAGTTTGTACGAATCCTAGGTTGATAATTTAAGCTAGTTGCCTTAGGATTTGCAACATTCTTGTTGCAATATTGGGGCTCATCACTTTTTATCATTGTTTTTCGGGGATGTGTCAAAGCATGCATTATTTTCTTCCCTAGTTGACTCATTTCTTGTAATTTATGAAAAAAACATAAAAATTGCATAAGGCATATTTCATTTCAGAAAAATGTATTGGATTAGATTTTTCACTTGAGAAAATTTTAAAAACAAAAAATTATTCAATAGCACAACTCTCGTCCCCCCATTTGATCACATGGTGTAGTAAGAACCACTTCACCATCCACTTTTGTAGGTAGAAGAAGAAGATGTGGCAAATAGGGTATAAGAAATGGATGGAGATGATGGCAATGAAAAAGACCCTCTTGGATTTCCCATTCAAGATACTGATATCAGTGTTCATACAAAGAACATCCCTCTATATTTCCTTCTCAACTCCCATGGTATGAGGTCAGAGGATCCAAAAACCCTTCTCTTTGAATTTGAAATCCTTTGTAGATCTTATGGTTACTTACGAAACACTCAAAAGTTGAGATTGTTTCTAGAAACATTGAAGGATAGAGCTCTTAAATGGTTCATGAGTTTAGGGACTGATTCGATAAGATCATGGGATGATATGCAAAAGATATTTTTAGAAAAATATAAAGATCATGATCATAAAGAAAAAATCTTTATAATGAATCAAAAAGAAGATGAGAGCCTTGAGTATATAATAGATAGACTTATGTATAATGTTAAGAGGGAAAAATCACATCATTTAGGATCTAAAACACTAAAAACCCTCTTACTTAGAACAATTAGGGATGAGTGGATTAATATCCTTCTTCTCATGATTAGAGGTGATGTATACCAATTATCATTTGAATAAATTTGTGAAACATCCAAGCGCATATCAAGAGGAAGGGAAAGGGCAAGTAAATCACCATCAAGATCGGTAAGTCAAGATGAACTTGGAAATTTGCTTGATAACTTTAAAACAAAAATTCTTGGAAATCTAATTGAACAAGTAGAAATGTTAAGAATGAAAAATGAGAAAAAAGAGGATGTTGATATTTGTGTTATCCATGCAGAATCACATGCTACTAAATATTTCCCATCATTACTGAGATTGAAGGAAGTTTACCGAGAGTACAATGGATCAAGTCAATCACCAAAGCAACTATGTTATGTAGCTTGAAGAAGACCATGGCAACCTAGTAAATTTGATATGATGCAAGAACCTAATTTACAATTTCAAGCTTATGCATATCCATCTCAAAATAATTGGAACACAACCATTCCTTGGCAACCTTGGCCATTTCAACCCCAAAACCAATCTTAGAAACAAGGTTGGCAAGGAACTTATGAGAGAAATCCACAATATCCTCCATACCCAACTCCATGTTATCCATACCATCCACCTCCACCACAACCACAATGTCAACCATGTTGGCTTGAGGGGGCTTGAACGCAGGTTCGAAGTTAGCTACGTGAACCAACAACGCCCTACACTATCGGCCCTTTCGGCAACAACTCGTGTAGCGCAGGCTGCAGTCTCACCCGAAGCAGTATTGGGGGATGCTCGAACTAGGTTTTTGCATCCAAAGGGCTATGTGATGTGTCTCTACAAAATGTAGGGCTTGATCTCGACCATTACAAACCCTACCCCTTGAGACTAGAAATTTACAGTAAATAACAGTTAGCATATTTATGTCCTTCGACAATTACACTAAGCATGCATAACCTCATATATTTAAATAAATCTATGTCTTCACGAATCTATTAAGTACTCTTCTTGATTAAATGCATTCAACAGATCATAAATATAGTAAATTTAGAGATAAAACAGTGATACATAGATAATTCTTCAAAATAAGCCTTTATTATGTTTCATATTTTCAATTACAACTCTTCCCAACCCTGTGCACACAACTATAGGGGCCCATGCACTCAGCTGCGGACTTACCAAGGTCTCTATGCACACAACTGCAGGAGCCTTCCCCTTCACCCATGTACGGAATAGGTAAAATCAGACTCAAGTCATGCACTTCCTTCCCTTCGATATCTTATGACTCTTCTATGAATTCTTTTTATATTCTTCTTCATTACAATACCATAGTCTGCAAACCATGGGTAGGTATCAAAACAACTTAACTTTAACAAACTAAGGGGATTTGACCTTCCTAAAGCCCCTTTGAATCCTATTGACCTGCGCTACTCATGCTCCACTCCTCAAAATATAGAGACTTTACAATAAATTTAACAAAACTTAACAAAATCAGACCTAGGGTACCCCGTCTAAATAGGCCCCCAACACAAAGTCGTGACTCGTCCCGAGTCACTCTACTGGTATTTCCTGAACTTTTGCATGCAATCAACTGAATTCTCTCGTCAACGCTTGAAGATATGTTGTTCCCTGTGTGGCGGCGTGGTGAACTTCTTCAACCAATTTCTCCGTCATTGGACCTTCGACTGTAAGGACCATGGTTATGTATGTTGAAGAGCTTTTAATTTTCTTTGGATGGTTTGGGACAACTAGCTTGCTTCGTCGACCCATGGCTGCATCCTTGATGAAATAATATAGGCCTTCTGATGCAACACATCAATTTGGGTTTGTATGAATTCCCCTTCTTGGAGTCTGGTGAACCTCTGCACAAGTGCTAAGGTCCATGTTGTCACCTTGATCTCATCAAACTGCAGTTGCCTTTTGTGGATGTTAGCTTTGATCATATGCAAGTGTGGGTCCTCCTACAATGAGGTCCACATATCCATTGTTTTCTAAAATAATTGGCTACAGTCCTTGACTGAAGCAACCAGAGTTGTCATATCTGCTTTAATAGTAGCCTCGCACCACTCTCTAACCTCTGGGAGTGTGGTTGTATGCAGCTTCAATTGAAGTTCTGAAATATTTAACTCTAACTTGAACCGCACCTTTCCAATTTCCTCCTTGGATGCCTTCACTGCTATAGCTAACTTATGAATCTTCTCTGTAGAGGCCACCTCACCCAGAATTTGGAGCTCAGGGAGCTTGTCGCATACTTGGATAAGGGTTGCCTCTCGTTGTTGATTTCATTGCATCACCTCATCACGGGCTTGCACTTTCTCTGCAAAAATCTATTGATTATTATTCTTTACCTCTTCGATAATCAACATAGCTCATTTGTCCTGGACACAGAGCTCATATGAAATTCTTTGGTGTAGCTTATGCAAGGTTTGGATAGGAAGTGTTGCAAGTTTGATACTTAGATTTTTCCAGTACTCTGCACGCTCCTGGTCTTCGGATAGTTAAAAATGGAGAGAGCCCCCTGGTAGTTGCAATGCTCAAAGCTCGGATGTGATTGTTGTAGTGGTACTAAATTTTGGCACACTCACTTGATTTACACTCACTTGCACCACACTCTCCTAGATCACTCCTATATGGACCTGTAATTATTTTAGGCCCTGTTGCACTTTCTTTAGTACCTACTTGTACTGGTCCTCGACGTGCCCCCATATAAATTATGTAGTGGAGCAGACAACATCATTGATTTCATCAAGATCCCCCCTGTGATGGCCAATGGTTCAGTACCTGCAATCTTGTCATATTTTTTCTTCTTTAGTGGCCCCGTTGAACTATTCTTTTTCCTTTTCTTGATCCTGAAGGGGGACTCTAAGTCCTCCAATCTGACATAGGGATCCATGCCCCCTTCCTCTTCATATGTTGTTTCTATGTCAAAATATATGTGCTCTGTCTCAAGTTCTTCAAGTTCAGTAGTGACTTGAGATGTTGCTGCTTGCGTAGCCTTTTCCTTCTGCGCTGCCTTTTCTGTAGTAGAAGTCTTTTCCTTCTTTGCTTCTTTCTTCTTGTCTTTCGTGGCCTCTGTTGTAGCTGTTTTTTTTCCCATTTTTACTTCGGTGGCTTTACTTGTTCCTGTGGCTTCACCAGATGGGGTGAGCCAATCACTCAACCATTCACTATTGACCTCAATAATATTGTCCTCTGTGGCTAAATATGGAAACTTGTGCCATATTCCTATGACAACCTTCTTCACGCGCATGGATAGATTGTGAAAATCTGCTTTGAAGTCTGTTATATTTTTATATTGCACACGTAGGCTAGGTGACAAACATGGTGATTGGTTGATCACCATCCACAACTCTGACTCGAACAATACCCAGAACATATTTGTTTCAATGATATTGTTAGGATCCTTCATTACCCACAGTGAGGTGAATTTTGTAGCCTCACACAAGTCAAGACTCGGTGTTGGGAACTGGCTATCCTCATGCATCCTCCAAGCTACCAGCATGATCAATAGCAGTAACCATGTGTAGTGGAACACAGTTCCATTCTCCTGGGCTTCGTGGAAATCCTCCAGGAATTCATGGCAGAGGTACTTTGCCCAATTGAATTGGACCCCTTGGTTGCACTACGCAGCTAAAGATACCACTGGTACCGGCATGTTAGGTCCTTATAATACTAGTGATTCCCCCGTTACTATTGCCATTGTAGCTCTTATTATTATTTTTGTGCCCATATTGTCCCCAAATTGTTATTATTGTGCCCCATAGAAGCCCACTATTATTATTGTTGTGCCCTTATATTATTATTGTTATGTCAACTTTGATTATATTGTGACCCCTTAGACTCCTATACATAGAAAGGAGGTTTTGTCATTTGTATCATCTAAGAATTGTTCATTTGTGTAATGTAAATAAGGTTTCCCCCTCAAAGAGGCTGATTTTGAAGGTGTTGATCTATTCTTCTATTTTTTGAGTTGGTTGCATAACATTTAGTATTAGAGCTTTGGATTCTAGGGTTTCGTTGCTCCAAACAGGTCATTGTGGAATTTTCTCTATAATGTTTTTTTGCAATGTTTCAGAAGATAAAAACAAAACCCATTTGAGCTGAAATCTCACTGAATCTTGGGTCCAAATTTCAGATCTTTTCTCACTATATTTTCAGAGATATGATCCAAGGAAGTTAGAGTTTTTGTAGGATCCTGAATTATATCTCAAACAGGTGATCTAGGGAAAATCATCATAATGTTCTTTCTGAGAATCATATTGAAATTTCATAAAAATGTGCAGAAGAGGATGGCCTTTAGTTTTCTGTGTATTGGTTTCAGGTCCTAAGGTCGAAATAGTGACACGTGGCACTTCATAAAAGTTCACTCTACTGAACCAGTCTATAATCAGGTCATCGAGGGAGATTTGGCATAACTCTCCCTTGGAGAATCCAATATTGATTAGACTTGCAGGGTTGGAAAGAGGACTCTGAGGTCTGCCATAGGACACAATTTCAAACCTTGAAAATCCAAAATTACAGAGATACAACATATTCAATATGGAGATCCTACAAAGTGAAAAAAGGTGTGTAGTTTTTTTTTTTTTTTTTAATATAATTTTGCATAAGTTTGGTTTGAAAAATTAGTTTGAAGGAATTCAAAGGGAATAGTGAAACATTATTATCATTAAGTGATTCCTGGAAGAAAGAAAATGGAAACACCTAGTAAGCAACCTGAAAGCTCTAGAATGAATCATGGAGAAGAGGAAGAAATGCAACATGATATATCAAAATTACGAGACAAAGTGCAACAAAATTCACTCTCACAAAAAGTAATGGAAGCTAAGATGGATGGTTTAAATAAAGGCATGGAAGCTAAGATGGATGGTATAGAAGAAAAAACATAAAGTCAACATGGAATATTTGAAGACACGTGTGGAAGCTAAGATGGATGGTATAGAAGAAAAACTTAAAGGCAACATGGAAGATTTGAAGATAGATTTGACAAATTTGCTACAAGAAATGGTTACTAATGGAAAAAGGGTAGTAAATGAAACTCATGACGAGAAAAAAAGAAATGTTAATCATGATTTCATAGACTCTAATAGTAGATTGAAGACCCACCATGTTCCAAAGATCTATATGAGGAAGTTTGATGGCAAGGATCCCATAACATGGATACTATAGATGGAGCAATATTTTGATCTCTATAATGCGCAAAACACACAAAAGGTACACATTGCAACTTTATATTTGGAACCAAATCAGTTTGTATGGTATTGATGGCTTTGCTCTCATAAACAAATTGTCACTTGGGAAATTTTTACGAAAGAAATGATAGCACATTATGAGGAGACAAAAAGAAACACTTTTTTTAGCCAATTGATAAATCTCAAATAAAAGGGTTCAATGATGGAGCACACTAAGGACTTGCAAAAAATGAATATAACAGTAAAAGATATTGCAAAGGAGCATAGGGTTGATGCTTTCATAGGGACTTTAAATGATAACATCCAACATGAGGTTCGCCTTTGGGAACGTGATTCATTGGAGAAAGCATTAAGGTTGGCAGGAAAGATGGAAAAAAAAATTATGGCCACAAGGAAGCCTACCAATCACAACTATAAATATGGAAGTGTTGTTGCCCCTAGCCTTCCACCACCTACAAGGTTGACACCACAATAATTGGAAGAAAAAAGAGCAAAAGGGCTTTGTTACAGTTGTGATAGAAAATACACTAAAGGTCATAAGTGTGCTGAGAAGAAATTATTTTACATAGATTGTGAAGAGGAGGAAGAAAAGGCACAAGAAACATCAAAAGAAGAGGATATACACTAGGAACAAACCCTAGAGAAATAAGAAATGAATCCAACCATATCTTGTAATGCATTGGCCAAAATTACCACTCCTCAAACTATCAAGATAGAAGGACATATCAAGAAGAAAACGGTAATAGTGTTGATTGATTTGGGAAGTACCCATAATTTTATTCATTGTAAGATAGCCAAGGAATTGAATTGCTTCCTATATCCATATCTAGAGTGTTAGGTGATGGTTTCAAGTGGAGGAACCATAAATTTCTTTGGAAAGTGCCATAATATCAAGCTATTCATGGGAGAATATGTATTAAATAGCCCAATGCTTTCCATTCCAATGGGTGGTTCTGATGTTGTACTAGGAGTCAAATGGCTACAATCCTTGGGTACAATAGCTTTTAATTTTCAAGAACTTTTCATGAAACTTTTGTCAGAAGGAAAGGAATTCGAATTAAGGTGTATCATAGGGAAACCAGGAAAGATAATCAACTCTAATGGAATGACAAAGCTTCTAAAGAAAGAACAACGAGGCGTAATTGCACAATTATGTTCACTAGGGGTTCCCACATTGAAATCATCTATTTCTTCAGATCTCCAAAAAGCCTTGGACAATCATTCCAAGGAATTTGGGACTCCCAAAGGCCTCCCACCTATTCATGATCATGGTCATGCTATTCATTTGATTCTAGGAAGTGTTCCTCCAAACATCAGGCCCTACAGATATCCCTATGCCTAAAAGAGTGAAATTGAATGTATGGTTGCAGAAATGTTAGAGGCTGGTATAATTCAACCTAGTCAAAGTTCTTTCTCTTCTCCAGTAGTATTGGTGCACAAGAAGGATTAGTCATGGCACATGTGTTTGGATTATAGGTAGCTCAACAAGATCAATATTAAAGATAAATTTCCCATTCCTGTCATTAATGATTTATTGGATGAATTGCATGGATCAATTTACTTCACTAAGTTGGATCTTCGTTTAGGATATCATCAAATCAGAATGAAGACTGAGGACATTCCAAAAACAACATTTAGAACTCATGATGGTCATTATGAATTTTTGGTCATGCCTTTTGGCCTTACCAATGCACCTTCTATATTTCAAGGCTTGATGAATTCCATTTTCAAACCCTTCCTTAGAAGATTGGTGTTAGTATTTTTTGATGATATACTAATCTACAACAAGTATTGGAAGGATCATGTTCAACATGTTGACAGGGTGGTCAAACTATTGGAGGAGAAACAATTATATGCAAAAAGCTCCAAATGTTTCTTTGGAGTACAAGAGGGAGAATATATGGGTCATATTGTATCTCTTGAAGGTGTGAAGGTAGACCCTAGAAAAATTAAAGCCATTAAGGAATAGAAAATCCCCACATCCATAAAGCATCTACGAGGATTTCTCTGGTTTACAGGGTATTATCACAAGTTTGTTAAGAATTATGGGCAAATAACAACACCTCTAACAACATTATTGAAGAAAGATGCATTTTCACAGACTCTAGAAGCAATGAAGGCCTTTGAACATCTTAAAGAGGCAATGTGCCAAGCACCGATCTTAGCTATGCTAGACTTCACAAAAACCTTTATTGTGGAATGTGATGCTTCGGGAAATAGAATTGGTGCTATTTTAATGCAAGAAGAAAGACCCAATTCTTTCGAAAGTCGTCCAATCAAAGGAAAGTATTTACACAAAGCTATTTATGAGAAGGAAATGTTGGCAATACTACATGCACTTAAGAAATGGAGACCCTACCTAAAGGAAAGACACTTCAAGGTAAAAACAGATCATGATAGTCTTAAATACTTTTTAGAACAAAGATTATCTTCAGAAGAGCAACAAAAATGGGTCACCAAGATGTTGGGTTATGACTTTGAAATCATATACAGAAAAGGAAAGAAAAATGTTGCGCAACTGCACTCTTAAGAAAGGATGAGGATGTGGAAGCATTGCTTTGAACTATTTCTATTATCCAACTAGATTGGATAAACAAAGCAAGGGATGAATGCAAGAATGACAAAGAAGTGTGGGAACTCATTCAAATGATACAACAAGATCCCAATACATCTGATACATTTAACTGGAAAAATGATTTGTTATGGTACAAATATTGCTTATACCTATGTAAGAATTCCTAACTCAAACAAAATATTCTTATGGAATTTCACACTTCTCCCTTAGGAGGGAACTCGGGATTTTTAAAAACTTACCACAGGGTTAAGAAGGAATTTTTTGGGATGGCCTTAAATCGGATATTCAAAATTTTGTGGCAGAATGTTTGGTTTGCCAACAAAATAAAGTTGAAAAAATTAAGACCCCAGGTCTATTACAACTTTTACCCATTCCAAGCCAACGTTGGGAGGAGGTTTCAATGGATTTTATTACAGGCTTACCCAAGTCCAAAGGAAAGAGTGTCATCATGGTGGTAGTTGATAGACTTACCAAGTATGCACACTTTTGTGCATTATCACATCCATTTAAAGCTGATACAGTCTCTACTGCATTTATGGAAACAATTCAAAAGCTACATGGAAACCCATATATTATTTTAAGCAACAGAGATCCCATTTTCAATGGAAATTTTTGGACAAAATTATTTTCTTGTCTTGGTACTCAGTTAGCTCATAGGTCATCTTATCATCCTCAATCTCATGGGAAAACTAAGATAGTAAACAAATGTTTGGAAGGACATCTTTGTTGCTTTGTATCTGATAAACAGACAGAATGGGTCAAATGGTTGCCTCCAGCTAAATGGTGGTATAACACTTCCTTCCATAATGCAGCAAAAATGATCCCATTTATGGCACTTTATGGATATCATCCACCGTCCATCACAACATATTTAAGAGAAAATTCTAAGGTGCAAGCAATGGAATATCACATCGAGCATCAAAAACAAGTTCTCCAACTCTTAAAGGATAACCTCACTTTGGCACAGAATAGAATGAAACAAGTGTTAGGCCCCTATACTACTAGTGTAACACCTTATTGTTATTAGTACAACCCCTTTATTATATTGTTGTACCCATGTAGTCCCCATATTGTTACTATTGTGCCCCATAGAAGCCCACTATTGTTATTATTGTGCCCTTACATTATTATTGTTTATGTCGGCTCTGATTATATTATGACCCCTTAGACTCCTATATATAGAAAGGAGGTATTTTCATTTGTATCATCCAAGAATCATTCATTTGTGTAATGTAAAGGAGGTTTCCCCCTCAAAGAGGCTTATTTTTAAGGCGTTGATCTATCTTTTCTATCTTTTTGTGAGCTGGTTTCATAACAACAAGCATATCAACATCACAACAAAAGAAGTTTTGATGTAGGTCACTGGGTATTGCTACAGCTACAACCATATAAACAAATGTCCCTCAAGCAAGCTAAGAAGGATAATAAATTATCACCAAATTATTATGGTTCGTACATGGTGTTGCAAAAGATGGTACTATGGCATACAAATTGGAGCTTCCTGCAACTTCTCGAGTGCATGCAATTTTCCATGTTTCATGCTTAAACAAGGTTATAGGTGAAAAACTCCCAATTCAAACAATACTACCAGAACTTGATGAGGAAGGAAAAATCATATTGGAACTTGAAGCAGTCACAAAAACAAGAACTAGACAACTACAAACTCAATCAATTTCGGAGTATCTCATCAAGTGGAAGAACTCACCCGTTGAAGATTCCACATGGGAGGGTGAGAATTTTATACAAAAGCATCTAGAACTACTCAAACGTTGAGGACAACACTTTTTTGAAGTAGAGGGGAATGTTAGGTCCCTATAATACTAGTGATTCCCCCATTACTATTGTCATTGTAGCCCTTATTGTTATTGTTGTGCCCCTATTGTCCCCATATTGTTATTGTTGTGCCCCATAGAAGCACACTGTTGTTATTGTTGTGCCCTTATATTATTATTGTTACGTTGAATTTGATTATATTGTGACCCCCGAGACTCCTATATATAGAAAGGAGGTTTTTTCATTTGTATATCCAAGAATTATTCATTTGTGTAGTGTAAAGGAGGTTTCCCCCTCAAAGAGGATGATTTTGAAGGCATTGATCTATATTTTCTTCTATTTTGTGAGTTGGTTGCATAACATGGTACTTCATTGGCATGACACTTCCACATTATTTTTCTTGCTGAAATATGTACAACAAACTGCACATCTCCATCCGAGAAAGAGCTAATGGCATAGCCTCACAACTTCTTCACCAACTTGAAGTCACTCTTCATTTGATCTGCGAGCTTCTTCTCCTGCGACTTCCCCACAAAAGCATTTGTGGGGTTCGCGCCCTGATAAGGTAACACGATGATTCTATGGACCAACATATTGTCAATTGGAATGATCTCTCCCAGCTAGAGGCACCCATCTTCAACCAGTGCCAACAATTGATGCACACAAATGGTATTAATTATGTTGCGGCTAAAGTGTGGGACATACAACATATTGAGCAACCCTGCGTGCTCAATTCCAGCCACCCACTTCATTGGCTTAAGCGTTGTGACACCTGCTTCCTCATAGTAGAATGATTTCAAGAATTTACTATGTTCTAAACGTGGAAACTTCACATGGTTTCCCAAATCTGAATCCTCCATCTTCAGAAATGGTACTTGGACCAACAAGTTGCCCTCACCAGGTACTTCCTCCAAAAAAAATGGCATGAATATCTTGTATTTCAATGCGTTTGAGTCCTTCGTCACTTTGGTAGTGGATTTCCTAGGGGTTGCATATGGCAGTAGGTGAGTAATTGGTTCTGCATCCTCCACACTGATGTTTTCGACTCCCATAGTCAACTCTTCTTCATCCAGATCTAGGGGTTATGTCGGCTGCTTATTCTTATCCATATGGCCCTTCTGTTGTGTTATATTCTTTCCACGACTAGCCCATGCATGAGGGGATTACAGAGGGGGCGATACTGCCCCCTGTATGTTGCGTCGAGCACTGCTGGTGGGTAAGTAGGGGGCAATAGCCCCCCTACATGGGGTCCTAGGCAGCACCTCGAGAATTTTTTTGGACCCTATATTAGGTGGGTGAACCTACCTATGGTTTTGTGCATGGATTTCGCACATGGTTTTGGGCATGATGATTTTTTTTCCATGGTATTTTGTAGATCTATTCAAGGGAACTACGGTTATGTTCTAATCCAGGGTTAATGGATTGGGGTTTATGGATGCTTCAACTTGTATATATATGTGTAGTAACATTGAAAGGAATATAATTAAAAATCAATCTAGTAGTCTCAGTTTTGGGATTCAGGGGAAATCTTTGCGTATATCTATTTTATGCTTTACTCTCTTGCCATCATTTATTTTCTATTTTAAGAATTTGTTTTTAGGTAAATTTTGTACGGGTTAAAACCTACACCTTCTATCTAATCTCAGTTGGGTTTTTGTGCGACGATTGTCAAACCGGGGCTTGCTGTGGTTTCTTCTGCTTTTTTTCTCCTACCGCAGAGATTAGGTTTTGGCCTTAAAGAGCTGAGCATTGTGGTAGGGACTAGTGGTGTTGCAGTCATCTTGTCTAAGATCTCCCAAAATAGTTTTTCTACCTCTCAGGCAAATCTTCCTCAAACCCAAGTCCCTTCTACGAAAACTCCTTCTCTACTTCTTGCCAATATCATACAAACATACAACAATCATTTATCCTCACACTTAGGCGCAAAATATCAAGAAAATCTCTCTGGAAGAAATGTGTTCGAATGGGGAGTGAGATGTTGTATTTATAGCCCTTTTTGAATTCAAATTGATCGATTCCCTCCATATCTCCCCCATTAATTCTCTTTTGGTGGCATATGTAGAAAATCTAATGGTAGGTTAACCCGATAATGCAATATAAATCAAAGCAGAATACTATAACCTACTTCTACTATCAATTTGCAGAAGCTCAAAGATCGAGCTGAATAATATAACTAGAAGAAGAAGAATCAATGGCACAATACACATGAAAATACTTTGGGGAAAGCCTCAGCTAAAAGCCCCATACTATTGTATTATCATACATGGTGGAAATACATAGGAATTATACAAAGCTTTCTCTCTCACAGCTAGTTAGCTCTCAGTACAATCCTCACAGATGCTCATGGGTAATCTTGGCTTCTCTCTAGCCTTCCTCTCTACCCTCCAAGCTCTTATTTCCTTACGTTGTTCCTTCAGGATTATCTTCCTATTACCAAGTGGAAAAACCCTTCCTCCAAAACTGTGCAATTCTTAAGGATGAATCCTTGACTACATGCATGAGTTTTATCCATAAGAAAACACATGCAACTGATAGTACACTGTCCTTGAACATTTATCTCAACTGGGTCTTTCTTAGAATAGACATGCATGAGTTTCTGATGAGGGAATTTTCAGTTAACTGGAGTAGCACTAGTTGAGTGCATTAATGCATCAATTGATTGTTAACTCACCATTAGTTCCTCAAACAGTTTGTAACTAATTTAACTAGACTTAACTCAGTAAACTGAGTCAACTAATTACAACTCAAATATAACTCAATCGTATCTCCTTAATTTAAGGGATAACTCTTGCATGACTTCAGAAAGACTTCTAACTTTAATTTCTCAAACTAATTAATTTAAAATAAATAAATTAATTATTTCCAAGTAGCTGTTAAGAATAAATTTGATTTTAATTCACAATTTAATTCAAGGAAAAATTAGATTGGAATATTCTTGTTGCCATATTTCAACACTCCCTCTCAACAAGAAAGGGATTATTTTCCACCTCGATCATGTCTCTATGGAACTCGAATTTACACTGTGACAATGCCTTTGTCAAAATGTCAGCATCTTTCTCCTCTATCGAAATATACTTCAGCAACATGATCCTCTCAACCTATGAAAAGCCATGGGAAAAAAATCTTGCCTTATGCTTCTCCACACTACCATCAACAACTTTATTTACCTTGTAAAGCCAATGGGAAATCACAACTGACTTGTTCTCTGGTCTCGAAACCATGTCCCAAACAATGTTACAAACTATGGAGTCATACTCCTCCACCATAGCATCAACCCAAATCGGCTGCTGCACTACTTCCTCAAAGGAAGATGGCTCGATCTCAATGCATTCTCCAGCAAGGGCCATGTATCCAGTGTACCTCTCAGCTGACCTTCTTTGTCTGTGCTGAGAATATTGTGCTCCTACATTCTCTCTCACATCGTCCAACAATCTTTCAGCTTCTTTTGTGCGCTTCCATCCATCTCTAGAAGACTCTTCTTGAGTGGATGTCTCCACTCCTAGAACCTCTGCATGCAGCTGCTCCACATCAGTCTAAGGCTCCTCCTCCTTAGGAACCAATAGTTCCTCCACAGCCTGTAGTTGGAGCTCCTTCTCAAGGGAAACGAGTAGGGATTTTTGCCCATCAAACTTGAGATCTCTATGAACCACTGTCCTCCCATTGGTAGGCAAGTACACCTGATAGTTGTGAGGTGTATCAGTGTACCCCACAAATATCCACAACTTTGTTGTCGTCTCAAGCTTCTTCTGTGCATCCTTGGTCACATGGCAATATACCGATGAGCCAAAGATCTTGAAGTGACCCACATCGGTCTCTTACTAGAGAAAGCTTCTTCTGGTGTCTTCATCCCAAGTATGAGATGCAGGCTTCTATTCTGCAAATAGACCATTGTGTTGCATGCCTCAGCCCACAAGTGAAGTGGTAGGCCTTGGTCATGCAGCATTGCCTGTGCTGCCCCTACAATAGCTCTGTTCTTCCTCTCAACCACCCCATTCTGTTGTGGGTTATGAGGTGTCGTCAACTCTCGTTTAATTCCTTTTAATGCACAAAATTCCTTAAACTCTTGAGAGACATATTCTCCATCGTTGTCACTAACTTGACCAAAGCTTTGAACTCACAAAAATTTGTGAAAGTTTGGTCCTTCTTATAGATGAAATAAATCCACTATTTACGAAAATAGTCATCAATGAAAATCACATAATACCTTTGCTTCACTGTGGATGTTGTTGAGAATGGTCCACACAAACCAGTATGAACTTGCTCTAAGATAGCCTCTGCTTGATTGTCTTGATCATGAAAGGAAGATTTGGTGTACTTTCCCAAGGTACAACCTTTGCATGTGTCAACTTGATCAAGTTTACCTTTTGGAAGTCTTATAGATATCTTCTGCATTATCTTCAAAGCCCCATGATGCAAATGGCCCAACCGCCTGTGCCACAACTTGCCAATGTCTTGGCTTTGCACCAATTCTTCTTTCATACTCAATGCTACACAATCATCTACCTCTATTTTATAGAGATTCTTCACCTAAATCCCTATCCTCTTGGTCTAACATGTGGCTATGTGTCTTAGGAACACCTTTCCTTTACAAAAGACAACATCATAGCTTTTGTCCTCCAACATCATGACCGATACCAAGTTATTCTTTAGTCCAGGCACATACAACACATCTTTCAAGGTGAGAGGAGCTCCATGCTCCCTCTAAAAAGCAATCGTGCCCACTCCTGAAACACTATACCTTCCATCGTTACCCATCTTTATGCGCATCTTGAGGTCTTTCTCCTCCAAGGCATTGAATAAATTTTTATCACTGGTCATGTGGAATGAAGCTCCATTGTCAAGATACCAGACACAACCCATCATTGATGACACCATGTATGTGATGAGGGTAAAGTTCATTTCAAACTAAGAGGCTAATGCCTCACCTTCCGAGGATCCCTTCTTAGACTTCTTCAATGGGAAATTAGTTGTATAATGTCCCATCTCGTGACAATTAAAGCATATTATTTTAGACATGTCACCCTTCTTCCCTCCATGAGAAGAATTCAATTTGAAATGGGAAGACTTCCCCTTCCCTTTCCTTGCCTTACTTGCTAAGGCTAGATTTTCTTCATCATCATTCTTGGATGAAGAACCATCTCATGTGCTCCTCATGATCTCCTCCTGCATAAGAATCTGACCAGAGTTGTTCCCAATCTGACAGTTTCTCCCTTCCATTCAAAGAGTTCTGGTAGCTATTCCAACTCTTTGGAAGGCCAAGGAGATTGAGGCTCACCATATCACCATCGGAAATATTTATTCCCACACTGCCAAGCTCATCTCTGCAGGTGGTGATCTTGTTCATATATGTTGAAATAGTATCACCATTCTCCATCTTGATTCTTCAAATCTTATCCTTGAGCACCAATTTCCTTTGGTTTCTACTATTCTGGTAGAGGTTCTTCAATGCCTTCCACATTGAAAATGGAGTATCCTTCCCATGGAGACTCGAGACAATATGTTCTCAAACTCCCTCAAGGATGATCCATCTTGCCTTCGCCACACACTTCTTCCACTCAGCCAACTCTTGTGAATTAGTTGAAGTTGGCCTTGGGATTTCTTGATCAATGAATTCCTTCAAGCCATTGTCTTCTAATACAACCTCCATTCTATCTTTCCATGCTATGTAATTCGAGCTACCTTCCAAGGCATACTCGAGTCTCAAGCCATAGAATGTCGTTGGCCAACCTTGAAGTATGATATGAATTCAATTTGCACCTGCAACCCCGAACTTCAAACTTTGAATTCTCTTCTTAGCACACTGTTCACAGCTCTGATACCATGTAAAAAATCTGATGGTAGGTTAACATGATAATGCAATATAAATCAAAGCATAATACTATAACCTATTTCTACTATCAATTTGTAGAAGCTTAAAGATCGATCTAAAAAATATAACTAGAAGAAGAAGAATTAATGGCACAATACACATGAAAATACTTTGGGGAAAGCCTCAGCTAAAAGCCCCATACTATTGTATTATCATACATGGTGGAAATGCATAGGAATTATACAAAGCCTTTCCTCTCACAGCTAGCCAGCTCTTAGTACAATCCTCACAGATGCTCACAAGCAATCTTGGCTTCTCTCCAACCTTCCTCTCTACCCTCCAAGCTCCTATTTCCTTGTGTTGTTCCTTCAGGATGATCTTCCTATTACCAAGTGGAAAAACCCTTCCTTCAAAATTGTGCAATCCTCAAGGATGAATCCTTAACTACATGCATGAGTTTTCTCCATAAGAAAACACATGCAACTGATAGTACACTGTCCTTGAACATTTATCTCAACTGAGTCTTTCTTAGAATAGACATGCATGAGTTTTTGATGAGGGAATCTTCAATTAATTGGAGTAGCACTAGTTGAGTGCATTAATGCATCAATTAACTGTTAACTCACCATTAGTTACTCAAACAGTTTGGAACTAATTTAACTGGACTTAACTCAGTAAACTAAGTCAACTAATTACAACTCAAATATAACTCAATCTTATCTCCTTAATTTAAGGGATAACTCTTGCATGACTTCAGAAAGACTTCTAACTTGAATTTATCCTACTAATTAATTTAAAATAAATTAATTAATTATTTCCAAGTAGTTGTTAAGAATAAATTCGATTTTAATTCACAATTTAATTCAAGGACAAATTAATTTGGAATATTCTTGTTTCCATATTTCAATAACATATTTCTAACTATATTCTCCTTAAATGCTTTCCTCCCACTCCCTTTAACAGAAAAATAACCATCAAATCACCTTCAATGTTTTCAATGGTCACTTTCTGACCAGGCTATGTGGGACCCACCTTGATAGTACAAGTCTGTCATCGAAACTCCCATTTGTGCCTTTCTCTTAGCAATTGTGCAGTCCAATCTCTTTGCCAAACTGTTCTCCTTGCAGAGTAGTTTATAGTCTCGTACTTCCTTCCAAATGCCTGAAGTACTAAGACTGTCCTGCATCTATATAGTCATTGTGTAGGGGTGGGATTGCCCCTATACAACATCAACCAACTTCCATTGATTCTTCCCGGAAATAGCTCCCCATTCAGCTTCGCGAGCTGAACTGCTGCCCCATCTATAATCTCATTGAGGATGTATGGTCCCGACCAATGCATCTAAAATTTTTCTGGGAACTTTGCAAACTTACTAGAATATAGCAGTACTAAATATTCATTTTTAAAGGTTCACTGCTTAATGTGGCAATCATCCCACACCTTTTCTCTAGCCTTATGCACCTACTCATGAAAACCTACCAAGAATCAATATTCTTCTAACTTGAGTATCTGCACAAGGTGTTCTTCCATTATATCCTAATATTCCATCTCCGTGACTGCAACAATCCTCAAACTAGGCACTATGTATTCCATTGGCATCATTGCTTCTTTTCCATAAACCAGTCGAAATGGTGTCTGTCCAGTCAACTTCTTACAGGTAGTTCTATATGCCCAAATAACAACGGGAATGCGCACATCCCAATCGTTCCTATTCGCGTTATAGATCTTCGTCAAAAAATTCTCCATGATCTTATTGAAAGCTTCAAATGTTCCATTTTCTTGAGGATGGTATGGCATGCTCTTCCGATGATACATCTAGAAATCCTCTAGAAAAGCAACAATCATTTCATTAAGGAAATGTGAACCCTTGTCACTCATTAAAATCTTTGGAAAACCAAACCTAGACAGAATGTACTCAAATATAAACTTTGCAACTGTAGATGTACTAAAATCCTTTATAGGCTGCACCTAAGCCCACCTGGTCAAGTATTCTATCATCGTGATGATGTAGCGTGCTCCTGTATTCCTTCCCAGTGGCTGAATAGGTTCTACAAAATCTATTGCCCATTTGTCGAATGCATATAATAAGACCTGTCGGTTCAGAGGAAATTCATCCATTTGCAATGACTTTTGGGTCCCATGACAGACATCACATGCCCTATAATATTCCTTGGAATCTTTGTGCATAGTTGGCCACCATAGCCTAGCTCGTAGGATCTTCTACGTAGTCGCTCATCCATCATAATGTCTTCCAACAACTCCTCCATGTGCTTCAATGAGGATACTTTGTCTTTCATAATCTGGTACATACCTACACAAAACTTCATCTGACCCCATTTTATACAAGTTCCCTACAATTATGGAAAAATATGCATCCCTGACCATCAATTCCTTCTTCTGCTACATCGTATATACTTCATGAGCTACACTCGTAGATACGAATTGGATTATATCTGCAAAATGTTCGTCTGCAATGCGCACAACAAATAGTTGTGCATCAGGCAATCCTTCATCAAGACTTGTATGTTCTTTTCCATTCTTAATCCGCGAAAGGTGATCGGGTCTAGCATTTAATATTCCTAGCTTCACAATTACTTCGAAGTCATACTCCTGAAATAACAGTAATCACTTATAAATCTCCCCCCCCCCCCCAACACAGGTTTCTTGACCATGTACTTCAAAGTTGAATGGTCTGTATACATTTTGAAGTGTGCACCCAACAGATAATGCCTACATTTCTAGAGTGCATATACCATCGCCAACCCTTCGTGCTATGTGGTTGAATAATTCTTCTGCACATTAGACAATTTGCTGCTCGTAAATACAATCGTATGGTTAATATCTATTGCATCTGGTTGGGTTAAAACTGATCCTAGTGCTATGCAGGATGCATCCACATGTACATGAAATTATTTCTTCCAATTTAGGAATACCATAATGGGTGTTGTAAACATATTCTCCTTTAAAACATCTAAGATTTTATGGAAATCATCATTCCAACAAAATGTCACATCTTTCTTCAATAGTTTCTCCATGTGCATAGTGATCTGCGTGTATGCCTTAATAATTTTTCTATAGTATCCCATGTGGCCCAATG
Source organism: Pinus taeda (assembly GCA_000404065.3). Lineage (NCBI taxonomy): Eukaryota > Viridiplantae > Streptophyta > Pinopsida > Pinales > Pinaceae > Pinus > Pinus taeda. Next base: position 215,532 of record APFE030130620.1, read on the forward strand.
TTGCATGCAACTTTTTTACATTCCTTGGGGGCTCTAAATTGATAATTATTGCAATTTTAGTAGGGTCCACCATCAACCCTTGCTTACAAAGCACGTGGCCCAAAATTTTCCCATATGGTACGAAAAATATACATTTCTTCAGGTTTAGGGAGATCTGATACTTCCTACAAGTATCCAACATTAGACAAAGACTTGAAACATGCTTTTTAACTAACCCTAACACCATCCAATCATCAAAGTAGACCTCCAAAAACTTGTGAATAAATTACTTAAAGGCCATGACTACCACCCTAGAAAAGATCACAGGGGCATTCTTAAGGCCAAAGGTCATAATTGTATACTAAAAAGAGCCCTGTTTGGTGGCAAAGGTAGTCTTACTTTAATTTTCTGGTGCGATCTTTATCTAGTGATATCCTGAGAATCCATCTGTAAAAGAGTATGCTTCTTGACCACCATCATTTTCCAATACTTCATTGGTGAACAACGTAGGGAATGGATCACGTACACAAGCATCATTCAATTTCCTTAGGTTTACGCAGATCCTGATGTGGCTCTTTGTCTTCTTATCTTGAACTACCATAAGACTAATCCAATCTAATTATTCTACAAGCTCAATAATTCCTACTGTGAGCATCTTATATAGCTCTCTGTGCACCTTTTCTTTGTATTTATGATTCAATTATTAGTGGCGTTGCTTTACCAGCTTCACATCTGGCTTTAGATTGATCTTCATAATACCCAAATAACCTACTATCCCTTTTAAATTAGAGAAATTTGTTGGAAACAAGCCCTAATTCTCATGTAACAATTCTGCGACCTTGTCAATTGTGTCCTCAACCCAGTGATTGCCTATATTTGCGAACTTTGGCTGTGCTTTCGATCCAATGTTCACTTGCTTGGTCTTCAATGGTTTTGAAATGTTAGGAACCTCTACCTTAGGTCCAATGACTTCGCTCTATCCCTCTAAGTCGAGGATATTTATATTCTTGGGATCTTCCTCGCCCTCTTCTATGGTAACATTGTAACACTCCAGCGCATGGCACAACTGCGTACTCTAGTTAGGTTGTACCTGTGAGATAGACTCTACATGCATTTTGAATATTGCAACCTTGATTTCCTCTAATGCTTCATCAATACATTCGAATCTATCCCCAAAACTGAATATTAGCAGAAATCTTTCTTTAGAACGCCCCACTATGCGTTTCCATGTCGCAACTCTATTTGTAAGTACCAATTCATCAGAATAGTATCCAAGGTATGGTAGAATATATGAACCCATTCAGGTTATGGTTCCTCTCCCCATGATTTCGTCCAACAAGCCAGATGCTTGCGAAGATCATCCTTCCCTGTATATTTTTTAAGTAATGTGGGTATTTGCATAGCCAAATCACAACTTCATCATCCTTCGATACTCCTTCCAGTTTGAAAAAATGTTCTTATGTGTACCCCACCATCTAGCAGGCATAGCTCTTAGCGTGATGTCCAATGATTGGAACTCATGCTCCTCCGGTACATCCCTTGCAAATTTATCAAGAAACAAATTTACATCTTCTAAGGCATCATAATATGGTAAATTGTGTACCTCAATGGATATACACCAAAGTTATTTAGTAAGTCTACTGCATCGCAACATTGATACTTCATGCAATCTATTCAACCAATGATCGAGCTCCTCATCTGAATTCGAGTTGCAAGAGTTGTCCTTTTCCCAAGTAATTCTTCCATCCGTCGTAGGGTTGATCCAATCCTCATTCTACACAGTAAGCTTATCGATCTACTCAATATCATCCTCCTCATAGTAATCCCAGTCTTGTTCAATATACTACCATGCTTGACTAGATCCAGAGGAACAATGACTCTCAGTTCCTTATTCTTAAACATCATGATGTGCTTCTTCAGGGTGATGACCACATTCATATCAAACACCTAATCAATTCCAAGCAGCACAGGGTAGGGATTACTATCATCTACGATCTCGATTACCTCAAAATCAACTATAGTGCTTTCTCCTTCAATGTCGATAGTTACATCATGTAGGTGTCCGATATGAATAACCTTCTGTTGGTTTTCCATTCACAACTAAATTGGGGACCATTTTAACGCCGACTTCCCCATTATTTTCTATATTTGTTTAGGCAAAACATTCACACTAGATCCCAAATCTAGGATCACTTGGTCCATTTCAAATTCTTCGATTTGTGTAGTCAATATCATCTCCCGACCAGTCCTTCTATTACTCTTATCTACTTTATGCACTGTGCATTGTTCAGGTAGTGGCTTACCCTTGCCAGCACAGTTATCTATTAACTCTTGCAATACCTCCACCGCTTTCTGGTCCCTTAAGAGCTTCATGCAGGTCTTTAAGAAGGATGTCAATACTGAAGGATCTGTTTCATGTGCATCAATGACCTCTTCAGGCTTCTTTGTTTGTGCACTCTGAGTCTTTGATGTGGAAGCTCCTAAATCCATAAAGCTCTTTTTCACCTCCATAAATGTTTCTTTCACCTTATGCAAATCAGATTTAGTATCCTTGTTAGCAGCCTTGTGCACCCATGTATTCTCTTCTGGTTGTTTCCCTATGGCTTTATCTTCCCCGGTAGCTATACCGATTCATATAACTATATTAATGTCGGGGCCATCTTCGCATGGCTCTGACCTCATCATCTGGATGTTCTAAGTGGGCTGTTGGTTCTTCTTTTCTTGCATCTTTGTGATGAGTATAGGACAATCTTCTATCATGTGGTCAAATTGTCAGCAATAATGACAAGAGGGGTGTGTCAGGTTTTGACAATCTCGCACAAAGTGGTTTGGTTCCCCACAATTGTAATAAATAATTTGTCTGCAACCTCTTCCAACTCCTCCCCCTCGACCTCTTCCTTGTCCTTGGAATCCTTCGTGCATTGCAAGTGCGCCTTGATCCTGTTCAGCATGTGTCTCAACATGTACTCTATATGTCAGAATTTTGTCCATCATTATCTCATAACTTAGGTAATTTCCCTCATCATGGCCTATAGATTTAAAAAAATTGCAGAATAGTTGTTGGGGATTCTGTACAAACTTTTGCAACAAATGGAAATTGTCAATTGAGTGTTTTCCTATTATTTGGCAAATAGTGCATCGTGGTACTACACCGTTACTTGGTCGAGCGGATTTTTCTGGCTTTAGGGGGTTAGGACCTCCCCCAATTAAATAATTCCTATATACGGGCAATGATCCTTGTTAAGACCATTCCTTTTAAATTTTAAGCACCATACTTCCAAGCAGGTCTCATTTTTAACCTCTTTCCCCTTCTTGAGATCCAACAACTCCATATGTAGGCTAACCGACTATGTTTGAATCTGCTGCACTCCTAGATTCGTATCCTGAATAGGCTAAGCCTCCAAATTCATAGAAATTTCCAGTGCTTCAGCCCGTGATGTAATCTTCTGTTGTGATAATTGTAAACTCAAATAAGGCAATATCATAGAAATATACTAGTACTTATGTTATTTGTTTGAAATTTGTAGATTATCCTATTGTAGCAGACATTTCAACCTTTGATCAATATCCCATGTGGATTCATTCACCTTCTACTTAATTTCCTTGACCTTAGTCACATACAAGGCTTGAGATTTTGGCTTTCTGAATTCCTTATACAGTGCATCTTTTGTGGTTTTTAATGGTGCAATTGGATTAGTTGTAATGTACTTCATATACCAAGATAGCGCCTAATATTGCAATCCTATGACCAGCTGGGCTTTCTTCAAATCATCATCTGTTATCTACTGTGACTTCCACACAACATCCACTACAAACCATAATTGATCAGGGTCTTCTGTCCCCAGATCCTTGAATATAGGCATCTTCATAGTTTTTGCCATACTAAATAGTGGAGGTAGAGGCGTAGGTGTGGGAGGTGGATGATCCAGGTGGATATTGGTGGCCACCCGCTAATTCTACTTGGATCCCCTCTAGTGCTTCGTGCAGTTTTTTTCAGTTTCCTTAATTATAGCAAAATTTACTATTTTTAGCAGTTTTTTGGGTCCTAAACTTCCGGAGTCGTTTTGAGGCCCTAAACGACGTTTTTTGGGAAATCTACCGCCAGCAATTTTTTTGTCTAAAAAACGTCTTTTTCATCGTATTCCTCGGAGAGATCTTTCCAACGGGCTATCATGCGCGTCAAACGGAGATAAGACGACCAATTCGCGACCCTGGGAAGTTGATGTACCAATTTACCCAAAAACGGGGCCCACAATTTGGCGTTTCATCTTCCAGGGTTAGGTTTTGGAATGTGAAGGGTTTTTCCATTGTTTCTCAACAATAAATAGGCCTTCGAGCCTCATTGTCACACAGTTCAGAGGCATGTAGCCACACATCTCTTCTCAGAGATAAGCTGCCATCGCCCTAGCTGGTTTATTTCCATTTCTAGTTGTAAGCATATTTCAGTATTTTCCATTAATGAAATGAAGTATTATTTCTGCTGCATCTTTGTGTATATGGTTATCTCTGTAATTTTTTGCGTTCCTGTTTAAGTCTGGATCAGTTCATTAGGAAGGTTTATGGATAATTGCATATTTGTGCCTAATATTATTTATTTTTGTGGAAATTGTGAGATATTGGGCACATAATGAAGATTTGGAGGAGGAGAAAATTTAGGGATTTTCTCCCTACTACAGGAGGATCAATATTAAATAATAAATCAAGAAGATATTATGAAATTATTGCACAGATTCTGGAGCTCCAGTGATTGAGAAAATATTGGAATGTGTTCACTGTCATTTAATGCAGATTCTTAGTATTGGGAACAAAAACCACTGTTTGAGGGATTTTCGTGGGGGAAAGCTTCCTCCTTTCATGGGGAATGCTTCCTAATCATTTTGTATAAGTACCAAGTACAATTTTCCTATAGGGTTGATTTTTATTAGTCTTCTTGTGGAGAGAAATCGTATTTTTGCAGCTCCACTTTCATTTCTTGCATGGATGTAATTGTATTGATGGAAATAATGAAGATTGGTGGCATGTTCAGCTACTAAATCTTGGTATCCTCCACAAGGCATTGAGTTTCCTTGGGCTTGGCCATCCCAGGAGCCTCAGAGCCATTTTGTATAATTTACTTTTCTTATTTTCACTTCTTATTCACATGCATCTCTTGTTCTTATTTTTTTTTCTATTTCCTCATTTAGTATTAATGATTTCTTGTTGTTGGATTGATTTAAATGGTTAAAGTAAGTTATTTTTCAAAATAAAAAGAATCATTTCATCATTGAAACAACTTTGGAAGGTCATAGTAAACGTTGAGTTACTTGGATTAGTTTTCTTACTCCCAAATCTAGATTTCTGGAAGTCCCTTGTGACAAATAAAATAAAATTTATGCTATTTTTTAAAGCATGCTAACAAGCTTCAATCAAGTTGATTCCACTTGCATTAGATCAAAAAAAAAATCTAGTTAATAAAAAAATTACCCCATTGCATTTTCATTTGATTAGGTTAGGCATTTGATGGATTTACTAGCTCACTAGTTCTCGCATTTCTAGATTTTAGACTAGTAACTTTCTTTTGTATTTTTAGCATTGATTAATAGAGGTATTTTTGAGTGATTCCACTTGGAATGGAGAGATAAGGCACCCAAGTCAATAAATTTTTTCTTCTCATCCAATTTGGATTTGATCTTCTTGGTCATTCGAAGAATTATAACTTTCTGTAGCAAATCCATAACATCCTGTAATAGCCATAGGATCTCTTGTAGCAGCTTTGCAACATATATATACTTGACCAAATTCGCTCAAGAAGCTTGGTTTTAGTCCCTTAGGATTGAATCATGACCCCTAGGCTTTAAATCAATGGTTGAGGAATAATAAAATACCAATTAGGACATGCCTCTATACAATGTAGATGAGGCCTATTTATTTGAATTCATGCTCTTAGGATTTCAATTACAATTTGTTGTTCTTACCTAGGATTATTTTCTTTTCCATTTCGAGCATTTACATTTCTACAATTAGTTTAGGATATGATTTTATTACATTGACTCCATTACATCATGAAAACGAAGGAATGACACATTGTATGTTGCACATATAGTGCCGATACCTCTTAATTTTGTACAAACCTAAGGATGATAATTAAAGTAGGTAGCCTTGGGAGTTGCAACATTATTTTTGAAATACTGAGGCTCATCACTTTTTGGCGTCGTTGTCAAGGAGATGTCAAAGTATGCATTGTTTTATTCCCTAGTTGATTCATTTGTTTTACTTTTTGCAAAAACACAAAAAAATTTGCATTAGGTATATCTCATTTAATAAATAGAAAATTGCATTGGATTATCATTCTTATTCAAAAAAAATAATTAAAAATACTTCTCCAACAACAACCCCCCCATTTGATCATGTGGTGAAGTAAGAGCCATATCACCATTCATTTTTGTAGGTAGAAGAAGAAGAGGTGACAAATAAGGTAGAAGAAATGGATGGAGATGATGACAATGAAGAAGATCTTCTAGGATTTCCCATTCAAGATATTGATTTCAGTGTTTAGATGAAGAACATCCCTCCATATTTCCTTCCCAACTTCCATTGTATGAGGTTAGAGGATCCGAAAACCTTTCTCTTTAAATTCGAAATTATTTGTAGATCTTATGGTTACTTGTTAAACACTCAAAAATTGAGATTGTTTCTAACAACATTGAAGGATAGAGCTCTTAAATGGTTCATGAGTTTAGGGACTAATTCAGTAAGATCATGGAATGATATGCAAAGGATATTTCCAAAAAAATATAAAGATAATGATCTTAAGGAAGAAATATTTAGAATGAATAAAAAATAAGATAATATCCTTGAGGATCTAATAGATAGGTTCATGTATAACGTTAAGAGAGAAAAACTACATCATTTAGGATCTGACACACTAAAAACTATATTATTTAAAACAATTAGGGATGAGTGGATTGATTTCCTTGATCTCATGAGTAGAGGAGATGTATACCAATTATCATTTGAAGAACTTTGTGAAACATGAAAACACATATCAAGAGGAAGGGAAAGAGTAAGTAAATCAACATCAAGATCGGTAAGTCAAGATAAAATTGTAAATTTGTTTGATGACTTTAAGACATAAATTATTAGCACTCTAACTAAACAAGTAGAAATGTTAAGAATGCAAGATGAGGAAAAATAAGATGTTGATATTTGTGTTGTCCATGTAGAATCACATGCTATTAAATATTGCCCCTCATTACCAAGTTTGAAGGAAGTTTACCAAGAGGACAATGGAGCAAGTCCATTGTGAATACGACTATGTTATGTAGCTCCAAGAGGACCATGGAAGCCTATTCAACCTGATATGATGCAAGAGCCCAATTCAAAATTTCAAGCTTATGCACAGTCATCTGAAAATAATTGCAACACACCCTTTCCTTGGTAACCTTTGCCGTCTCAACCCCAAAACCAATCTTGGCAACACGGTTAGCAAGGAACTTATGGGAGCCATCCATAATATCCTTAATATTTTCCTCAATATTATCCATACCCAAATCCATGTTATCCCTACCATTCACCTCCACCCCAACCACATCCATCTCAAATATCCACTACCACTCAACTACCCATAGCACCATTTCTGAACCCACACAATGAAGTATCTCAGCTCACTTATAATATTGAGGTACAACACTTCCAAAAACCTCCTCTTGATCTAAATGGTATTCATTTTATCCCAGGAAGAGTATCACAAAAAGGAGATTCTTTTGGAAGGACAACATGTAGAAAAAGAAGATTCAAATGAGAAGACCAAAGAATCATGGGTTGCACTTGATGAAGAGCAGACATTAGAATCAGAGATTTGGAAAGTGCCCTCATGTTTACCATCAAATCCTCTATGTGTTCAAGAGAGTAATCAGCAAAAATAAGAATATCTGAATTTCATGGAAGAATAAGACATCCAATACGATCCAAATTAGAAAGTGGACCAGGGGCATCACAACTATATTGAAATATGGTTCTAGACAGTCACTAAGTCAAAACAATACTCTCTTCTTCAACTATGTTTGATATCATCAAAGTCAAAACATTTGGTCTCTTACATTCAGGTACATGTCAAAGAATATGTTTCAAGCCTACACATGATTTTATCTGTCATATAGTTATGCAAGTGGCTCCATTGGAAGTATTCTTACACTTGAAAATTATTTTGTTTTTTCAAGTAGAGTAGAATAGGAAAAGAAAGAAAACATGAAAAATAAAATCTCAGGTGAAAACCTCCTTTGAGCCTAAGATTGGCTCATTGATTGAAAACCTCCACGAGAAAAAAAAGAGAAAAAATAGAAAAAGAAAAGATCCTAGGCAGAAACCTCCTTTGACGCGCCTAGGCAGACCTATTAGTTGAAAGCCTCATGGGTATAGGTCCCCCAACATGCCTTTGATCACTCATCCACTCCATCTGACCAAAATCCATCTTCACATTCCACTTTGCCTTACATGAAAAAATCAGAAAAATCTTTGTCATAAACTTTTCCACCACCTACACCACCTCTTGATGATTTTAACCCTGTCCTTATACCTCATATGACTTTCCATCAATCCCGCATGCATCAATGAGGTCTCAAAGATGAATTAAATGATTGTTGTTGGGCAGCAGAAAAGGTATGTTTTATCCTCATATTAGCTTAATTAATCATTCATCTTTATATGTTTATCTTCACTTTAGAAAAGGATTTAGAAGAAATGATTGTAGAAGCTGGATAAAATCAATTATTAATGAATTGTGTAATTTTTGGCATGAAAGCTAAATTTCACTATTTTTGTATGCAGGAATATGAATTGAATGATTGTTGTTCAAACAATGGAACAATAACGACCAAGAAAATAAAAACAACAATGTTTTGATAATGAAGGCTAGTGGAAGACTAGGGGAATTTAGTTTATTTTGTTATAAAATTAGTTTGTCGGTTGCAAAATCCTCAGGATCTCCTGATCCTGAGGATTTGCTCCTATCCCTTTGTCTCTCATAGGTTATATAAAGCCAACAGGCGAAATAGAACAACTAGCTAGGAATTTGGAGATTGTAACTATTCACTTTTGACACAGAGTATTCTCACTACAGTTATGATGTATCTTGATTGTTGAGTTTAATGAGAAAGACTGTGTTTTACCTGTAATTGCATTCTGAGAGTCTTTCGATAGTGACTTCTAGAGACTCTGGGCTTGGTCGATAGGAGATTTACTGCTTTTCTTGTGTCATACTTATTTATTTTTACTCTTGCAATTGTTTATTCTTGTTATTTCACGAAATTAGAATTATTCAGATTTTTGTGAGTATTGATCTTTATGATTTACCTTTGTTGTTCAAAGTAGATTCTATATCTTTCTATGTTTACATCTACATGTTAATATTTGATGAATTTATCAGATTAGTTTAAGTATTCGATTGGTGTTCCTTTTGAAGAAGTGTTATCAGAGATCTTGAGTTCACAGTTGATTGCTTTCAGTTAAAAGCTTGAATAATTTCTTGTTGTTTTTTTGTTGTAGCTTTCCTTCTTGCTGAATGAGTTATTGTTGATGCTAGTTAGTAAAATCTTCTAAGAGTGATTCATCTTACTTGCATTTAGATTCAGTTCTCTACATAATAAATTAAAATAGATTTGAAAATTATTTAAGATTTGCCTTCAGATTTGTTTTGGATTGAACTTTGAGAATTAGATATTAATCAAGAAGCAATTCGAAATCATTTCATTCTGAATTAACCTCTGAATTCACTTGCATAAACAATGCTAAACACTCTTGAAATAAATAGACTTACCTCGGGTTGATAATTAATGTAGGTATTATGATTGGTTTTAGTAGTCATATTAGTGCACCAACATTTTGGCATCGTTGCTGGGGAGAGTGTTTCAAAGTGATTTCTTTTTATTTTTCTTGCTGCAAAAGAATTGGGTATTAAAAATGGGAGGTAAGAACCTGCGTAACGAGCAAGTAAATTGCTTTCTCAACGACCCGCTTTTTATCAAATGCATAGAGGTTAAATAGGAGTAGGGATTTTTATGAATGACTATGAATAAAAAGGTAGAAAAAGATTAGAACCCCCCACCCAAATCCACAAAACCCAAGGGATCGGTGAACCTTGGAAGATCAACTTTTATAGAGGAAAAGACAAGAAAAGTAGAATCTTAGGCATCAGTAGGACCCCATAGTGTTTGGAAAAATCGCCATCGTAATCCCTCAGGTAGCAGGCTCACCATCTACAGCCTACATTGAGATTCATAGCCAAATCGGAGGATCTGAACAGAGCTTTTAGGTTACTGAAAATTTAGATTTTGATCCTTCACAAGAGGGAAAATCATGCAATTTAAGAGAAGGAGAGGGAAAAACTAGTGGAGCTACTAAGGCAAATCCACAATTGTGTGAACTATGATCTCCTTTGATCCCATATTTGGACAGTGCCACAAAACCACTTCGGATTGAAAATACTCCACTTACTCAGATAACATCCCATGAAGTCCATGAAGGATATTGGCACATTTTTGACCAAATGGCATATGAAGCAAATCAAGGTTAGACCTCAACATTGTAATATCCCATAGTTGACCCAGTAGCCAATGCCTCGATGAAAGTTATTCCCTTACAAAACATCCCAACCTTTCAAGGAATGACCACAAAGGATCCAAATGCCTTCTTATTCGATTTTGACGTCCTATGCAGAGGATATGATTATACCATCGATCCTCAAAAATTGAAGTTTTTCCCTTCTACCCTTAAAGGAGAAGATTTGTAATGGTTTATGGGTTTGGGCAGATACAATATTAACTCTTGGGATGACATGACAACTTCTTTTCTCAGAAAATATCAGGACTATTATAGGACTAGGGAATTAAAATATGAAATCTTTAAAATGTCTGCAAAGGATAATGAAACTCTAGAGGAATATGTCGAACGATTTCAGTACAATTTGTAGAGATCCCCTCACTCCACATTACCAAAAAAAGTTCTGAACGCCATCTTAACAAAAGGAATGAAAGAAGAATGGATAGAAAATTTAAATTTGATGGGAAAGGGAGACATTTCTCAAGAGGATTATGATGAAATTATTCGCTTATGTATCAAGTGTTGGCGAGGTAGCACACTCAACGGGTCAGGGAGATGAGATTCTATGACCATAGGAAGAAAACCGCCTAATGGAGGCATGACAAGAGTAGAAATTGGTAACCTCCTAGAGGACTTCAAGATAGACATCCTGGGTACCCTTACAATGTAGTTGGACATCTTGCAGGCCAAACAGAGACAAGCCTTAACAGAATAGAATTTGGGCATTTTTTCCTATGTTGCCGGAAGAAGCACAATCAATGGGAGTGTCCATTGGACATGGTCCAAACCCGCACTATTTGCACCAAGGACCATGCCACCGTGCAGTTTCCATCACTTCCAGGGCTGAAAGAATTTTTTAAAGAAGTAGAAGAAGAAACAAAACCATTGTACATAATGAATCAACATTGATAGTGGTAAGGCTGACCTATAGGTATGTCACAAGACCCATCTTAGTTCTTTACTTCTTCGTCATTTAATCAACAACAGAATTCCTGAACAACGTGGCCACGCCAATCACCTTTCTCGACTTGGCAGTCCCAACCATTTCCTATGTCATCTTGGCCAACTTAGTCCTTTCTAGGTAATGGCTGGTCGAATTCTCCTTTTACTCCTTTTTGGAAAATAATCCATACCCAACCCAGTGGCCTGCCTCTAGTTCACAAAATTCGATCTGGTCTCTGAATTGGCAGTGAAATCTATGGATAACTAATACTCCTATGGGGACATGACCTCGACCTCAACCTACATTATCAACCCCATATCCATTACAACAAAATCATCAGCCCCTTCTGCATCCCCAACTAACAGCTCTGTTGAAAATAGCAACAAGAAATGATAAATATAGAAGTGCTAAAAATAACATTGCTATAAATAACATTCCAGGATATATTCCAATTTTAGTTAGTCCCTAAACTAAAACTGAGAATTAAAATTCGAATTTGATCTTAGCAACTGTTTGAAAAATAATTAATTAATTGATATTTAGTTAATTAGTTGGAGAAAATCAAACATGAAGTTTGTGTGAAGACATGCAACAGTTATCCCTTTGATTAAGGAAGTTATCCCTTAATTAAGGATATCAAGATGAGTTGTACTTTGAGTTGTAATTAGTTAGCTTATTTAACTGAGTTAAGTCCAGTTAGATTAGTTCCAACAGTTTGTGGAACTGATTGTGAGTTCAGTTAGTTAATGCATGCATGCATGTAACTAGTGTACTTTAGATAGCTGAATATTCTCTCATAAATAACTCATGCATGTCAGTTCAGCTAGAGACCAAGTTGAGATTAGAGGATGGGACAATGTACTATTAGTTGTAGGAATATTCCATTGAGGATATCTATTACATGCAGAAGGAATTCTTTCCTTGAGGATTGCACAGTTATTCTGAGTTTGGTGAGTTGTGTGAGAGGTGAATTCACACAGGTGGCAACCAGAGGACCCAGGAGAAACTGCGCAAGGAAATAGGAGGCTTGGAGGACTGAAGGAAGGCATATGTTATGTCTATTCAGTCTATGAGAAACATTTAGGGATTGTACTGAGAGCTGGATAGCTTGTGAGCTACAGCTTTGTGTAATCTAGAGATATTTCCACTTGTATGATAATACAGATAGCAGGGTTTTTAGCTGAGGCTTTCCCCAGAGTATTCTTCTATGTTCATGTGTGATTGATTTCTCATCCTCTATTATATGTGTTCTATTTGATCTTGATAAAAAATTGATTAAGCTTCTGCAAGTTTGTTTTTAGAAGTAAATCAAGTATTTTGCTTTAGTATATTGCATTATCAGGTGATCTATAGTGGGAATTTCTACATGGTATCAGAGCAAAGGTGATCAAAGTGGAGAAAAGTATACAAAGAAGGGAGAAGTTTGAAGTTTGAATTTCTTGATTATATAAATCAAATTCTTATCACATCTCAAATTTCACCAATGGCGTTAAACAGTTTGAGGCTCGAGTATGCCCTGGATGGTAGCTCAAATTATATAGCCTGGAAGGATCGCATGGAAGTGGTATTAGAGGACAATGATTTGAAGGAATTCATTGATCAAAATCCCCTAAGCCAGTAGCTACTAATGCCCAAGAATTGGCGGAATGGAAGAAATGTGTGGCTAGAGTGAGGAGGATTCTTTTGGATGGAGTTTAAGACCACACTGTCTCAAGTCTCCATGGGAAGGAGACTATTTTCAATGTGGAAAACATTGAAGGATCTATATCAGAGCAACAATCATTAGAGGAAGCTAGCGTTGAAAGACAAGTTTTAGAAAATAAAGTGTGAAAAGAGCGACATGATCTCTACATATCTAAACAAGCTCACCACCTACAGGGATGAGCTTGGAAGTGTAGGAATCATGATATCGATGATGACATGGTGATTCTTGCTCTCCCTGGTCTCCCTAAGAGCTGGCATAGCTACCAAGACTTAGTAAATGGAAGAGAGAAATTGTTAGATTGGGAATGACTGTGGTCAAATTTGACGCAAGAGGAGATAAGGAGAAGCATCAACGATGAATCTTCATCATAGCATGATGATGAAGAAAATGTAGCCTTAGCGAGTAAGGTGAGGAAAGGGAAAGGGAAGGCTTCCCATTCCAAATCAAGTTCTTCCCATGGCAGGAAGAAGATTGAAGTGCGATGCTTTCATTGTCATGAGGTGGGTCATTATGCTACGAATTGTCCACAGAATAAATCCAAGAAGGGATCCTTGAAAAGATCAGATGGTGAGGCACTGGCCTCACAATTCAAATTGGATGTCACCCTCATCCCATGCATGGTTTCATCGATGATGGGTTGTGCTTGGTACCTGGATAATGGAGCCTCATTCCACATGACCGACGACAAGAGTTTGTTCAGTACCTTGGAGGAGAAGGACCTCTAGATGCACATAGAGATGGGCAATGATGGAAAGTACCATGTTTCAGGTGAAGGCACAATTGTGTTTCAGGGGGAGCATGGAGCTCCTCTCTCCCTGGCTGATGTAAAGTATGTGCCTGGTCTGAAGAAGAACCTAGTGTCCATTGCAATGTTGGAAGACAAAGGCTATGATGTAGTATTTAGCAAAGGAAAGGCATTACTAAGGCACATTGGCACTGGACAGACCAAGAGGATTGGGATTCGAGTAAAGACTCTCTACAAGTTGGAGGTAGATGACTGTGTTGCATTGAGTTCCAAATTAGAGTTGGTGCAAAGCCAAGATATTGGTGAGCTATGGCATAGAATATTGGGCCATTTGCACCATAGGGCCTTGAAGATCATGTAGCAGATTTCTACCAACTCCCCAAGGGAAAACTGGAGCAAATGGATACATGCAAAGGTTGTACCTCGGGTAGGTACGCAAAATCTTCCTTTCAAGATCAAGACAGTCAAGCTGGAGCAATCCTGGAGCGAGTTCATACATATGTGTGTGGACCATTCTTGAAAGCCTCCACTGCTAAACAAAGGTACTATGTTATATTTATTGATGATTTTTCTTGTAGATGTTGGATCTACTTCATGCGGAAGAAGGATCAAACCTTCTCAATGTTTTGTGAGTTCAAAGCCTTGGTTGAGAAGGAATCTGGAAAGAAAATAAGGGCCTTGTGAAGTGACAATGGTGGAGAGTATGTCTCCCAACAATTTAAGGACTTCTGTGCAGTAGAAGGAATTAAACGGGAGTTGACGAAACCCCATAACCCACAACAGAATGGGGTGGCCAAAAGGAAAAACAAAACGATTGTGGGAGCAGTTCGGGTGATGCTGCATGACCAAGGCCTACCACTTCTTTGGTGGGTTGAGACATGCAATATAGCAATATACTTGTAGAATAGAATCCCACATCATATATTGGGGATGAAGACATTGGTGGAGGCCTTCTCTAGGAAGAGACCAGATTTGAGTCACTTCAGGATCTTTGGATCATCAGTTTATTGCCATGTGACCAAAGATGCCCAGAAGAAGCTAGAGCTAATAGTTGAGTTGGGGATACTTGTGGGGTACATTGATACACCCCACAACTATCGGGTGTTATTGCCTACTAGTCAAAGGACAGTGGGACACAGAGATCTGAAGTTCGATGAGCAGAAGCCAATGCGAGTTTCCCTTGAGAGGGAGCTCAAGTTGCATGCAGAGGAGGAACTTTTGGTTCCTAAGGAGGAGGAGCCTCAGACTAATGTGGAGCAGCCGCATACAGAGGATCTAGGAGTGGAGACATCCACTCATGCAAATTCTTCTAGAGATGGGCAGGAATGCTCAAGGGAAGCTGGCAGATTGATGATGGATGCAAGAGAGAATGTGGTACAACCATCTTCTCACTGCAGATAAAGGAGGTCACCCGAGCGGTACACTGGTTACATGGCCCTAGTTGGGGAGTGTGTAGAGACTGAACCATCTTCCTTTGATGAAGCAGTGTAGCAACCAGTCTGGGTTGATGCTATGGTGGAGGAGTATGACTCCATAGATCGAAACAATGTTTGGGATGTTGTTCCAAGACCAGAGAACAAGTTAGTGGTAAGTTCCTGATGGCTTTACAAGGTAAAGAAAGCAACTGATGGAAGTGTTGAGAAACATAAGGCAAGGTTTGTTGCCCGTGGTTTCTCATAGGTCGAGGGGATCGACTATGATGAGAATTTTTCTCCTGTAGTAAGGTACTCATCTATTAGATCGATGTTGGCACTATAAACTCAAATGGGTTGGAAGATCCATTAGGTGGATGTGAAGACTATGTTCCTCAATGGCAAGATTGAGGAAGAGGTGTACATAGAGCAGCCAAAAGGATTTGAGACCTTTGATCATAAGTTACATGTGTGTTGACTGAAGAGAGCTTTGTACGAGCTCAAACAAGCACCTCGTGCTAGTACACTAGGATTGAAAACTATTTCACCAGGTTGGGCTTCACAAAGAGTGAAGCAGATGTGAACCTTTACCACATCATCGTAGAAGGTAAGCCATTGATCATTGTTCTTTATGTTGATGATCTGATATTGAAAGGTGATGATCAGTTGATCAAGTTTTGCAAGGAGGACCTTGCAAGAGAGTTTGAGATGAAAGACATGGGTCTCATGAACTACTTTCTAGGCATGGAAGTGTGGCGGAAGGATGGGGAAGTGTTTGTGTCTCAAGGAAAGTATGCCAATGAGATACTCAGGAGATTCCACATGGAGAAGTGCGAGCCCATGCAGAATCCTCTAGCAGGTAACTAGAGGAAGGAGGATGCTACTTCAGGTGAGGTAGTAGTTGCTACTGTTTATCAGTAGCTTATGGGTTCATTGATGTATTTAGTGAACACATGACTAGATTTGTGCTTTGCGATGAACCAGCTGAGTGAAGCTATGGTTCAACCTACCAAGCTGTTTTGTAAGGCAACGAAGCATGTTTCGCGATACCTTAGAGGCACATCTCAATATGGATTATGGTACAAAAGGATAGAGGGAGTGAAGCTTCAGGGCTTCACAAATGCAGATTGGGAAGGGAGTCCATCAGATTGAAAGAGAACTTCAAGAGGAATTTTCAACCTTGGTTCAACTACAGTTTCTTGGTAGAGCGGGAAAGTTGCACTTAGCTCAGCAGAGGCTGAATACATCGTTGCTTGTCAGGCAACATGTGAGGCCATTTGGATGCATAAAATTCTAGTTGGATTTTTTGATCAGAGGATGGATCCAACTGTGATCTATTGCGATAATCAGAGTTGTATCAAACTCTCTGAGAATTCAATATTTCATGACAGGTCCAAGCACATTGATATTCGGTATCATCAACTTCAAGACTGTGTGGTGAAGAGGATCATGTTGTTGCTATATGTTTCGACCGAGGAACAAGATGCAGATATTTTGACTAAGGCATTGTCAAAATACAAATTCAAGTTCCATAGAGATAGGATTGGGGTGATAGATAATCCCTTTCTTGTTGCGAGGGAGTGTTGAAAATAGCAACAAGAAATGCTAAATATAGAAGTGCTAAAAATAGCATTGCTATAAATAGCATTTCAAGATACATTCCAGTTTTAGTTAGTCCTGAACTAAAAATTGAGAATTAAAATTCGAATTTGATCTTAGCAGCTATTTGAAAAATAATTAATTAATTCATCTTGAGTTAATTAGTTGGAGAAAATCAAACATGAAGTCTATGTGAAGACATGCAACAATTATCCCTTTGATTGAGGAAGTTATAACTTAATTAAGGAGATCAGGATGAGTTGTAATTAGTTAGCTCAGTTAACTAAGTTAAGTCTAGTTAGATTATTTCCAACATTTTGTGGAAGTGATTGTGAGTTCAGTTAGTTAATGCATGCATGGATGTAATTAATGTACTATAGATAACTAAATATTCTCACATTAATAACTCATGCATGTCAGTTTAGTCAGAGACACAGTTGAGATCAAAGGATGGGACAATGTACTATCAGTTGCAGGAATATTCCATTGAAGATATCTCTTGCATGCAAAAGGAATTGTTTCCTTGAGTATTGCACAGTTATTTCTGAGTTTGGTGAGTTGTGCGAGAGGTGAATTCACACAGGTGGCAACCAGAGGACCCAGGAGAAACTGCGCAAGGAAATAGGAAGCTTAGAAGACTGGAGGAAGGCATATGTTGTGTCTATTCAGTCTATAATTAACATTGAGGGATTGTACTGAGAGCTGGATAGCTTGTGAGCTAAAGCTTCATGTAATCCGGAGATATTTCCACTTATATGATAATACAAATAGTGGGGTTTCTAGCTGAGGCTTTCCCCAAAGTATTCTTCTGTGTTCATGTGTGATTGATTTCTCATTCTCTATTATACGTGTTCTATTTGATCTTGCTCAAAAATCGATTAAGCTTCCACAAGTTTGTTTGTAGAAGTAGATCAAGTATTTTGCTTTAGTATATTGCATTATCAGGTGATATACAGTGGGAATTTCTACAAGCTCAACCAATTCCAAATCCCAATAACATAAGGGTTTAGCTGATACAAATTATTGAAAAATCATACCTTGAGACTAAACAAAAATAATGCAATGAACTTAGGTTGAGGTAGGGACGCATTATCACTCCTAAGGAAGACAGAGACCAACCACAAATTCAGTTAGAAACATCACCTATAAATACACCTTAGACTATGACTGACATAGAAATAAAATAGGGAGAAGACATAGTCAAACAAAAAAGATCCTGAAAAACTCATAATTAATTCTCCCCCATTCCTTAAAAGATTAACAATACCTAAACCAATTTTTTATCCAAACTTTGATCTCTTAGGGGAACTTAAAAATATATGCATTAAAATTCCTTTCCTCCAGGCCATCCAAGATATTCCTATTTATGCTGAAATGATTAAAGAACTATGTGACAAAGCCTGTGAGGAAAATAAACTCTTCACAAACTATCCATGTGGTAGGAACCTTATCTAATTTACTTTTGGATGGGGAAACACCAATAAGATATGAAGATCCAGGGAACCCCATAGTTACAATCCAAATATATGGTTTCTCCTTTTTGAACACACTGGTTGACTTGTGTGCATCCATTAACATCTTAACTGCGGAAACTTGTAAGACACTTGGTATCACAACTCTGGAACCAACCACCACCTTGGTAGAACTTGTTGATAGTTTGGCAGTAAGACTAGAGGGAACTTTACAAGATATTACAGTTTCCATTGATTCATGGGATTACTTAGTGGATTTTCTAGTTATCAACTCAAAGAGTTAATTAGACAGCCACCCTTTAATTTTGGGTCGAGCTTGGTTGGAAACAACCAATGCTTAAATAGGTTTCCATGTGGGAAGCATGACCATTGCTAAGGGAGATGCTATAAATAATATCGTTTTATATCCTCCTGCCAAACCAAGTCCGCCCATTATGAAAATACATAAAAAACCACCCACATGCCTAGAAGAAAGCATTTGTTCACCATTTACAGTAGCAAAGGCACTTGAGTTCAAGAATCAGACTGAAGAAGATGTGATCAATAACTTTATTAATCATCCATCCACTGTAACTAATATAAAATGTCAAATGTTAAAGGAAATTCTTGACAATGAAGCCTTGGAAGACCCTTTGAAAGATATTGATGATCTACATATCCCGACAACTATCATTCATAACAACAAGCCTGTTGAAATTGAACTAGGCAAGAATTTAAATATCAATGATGGTCTAGACAGTGACAAACAACAAAAGCTCATTAAACTTCAAGAAAAATATAAAGGGGATTTTTCTTGGGACTATCTAGACATGAAGGGCATATACTCACAATTATGTACACATCATATCTACACCGAAAAGGATGCTCATCCTATCTAACAACCTCAACAGAGACTATATCTGCATCTCAAAGATATTGTAAAAGAAGAACTACAGAAGTTGCTCAATGTGAATTTTATTTATCCCATTTCGGATAGTAAGTGGGTATCTCCACTGGTAGTTGTTCCCAAGAAAAGCAGGAAGTGGTGCATCTGTGTGGATTATTGGGAATTGAACAAGGCCATGTAGAAAGATCACTTCCCTCTTCCATTTATTGATAAAGCCCTTGATACACTGAAAGGAAAGCCATTCTTTTCCTTTCTTGATGGCTTCAGTGGCTATAATCAGATCCAAATTTCCCCTAAAGACCAAGAAAAAACCACCTTTACTTGCCCATGGGGTACGTTTGCTTACAGAGTGTTACCATTTGGTTTATGCAATGCCCCAACTACATTTTAGGGGTCCATACTCAATATTTTAGTTGATCTGATAAATGCAGTACTTGAGGTTTATATGGATTACTTTATCCCGTATGGGGACGACTTTGACCAAGCGCTACAAACATTGGAGAAGGTGTTGGAATAGTGCACGCCACCAGGCTATGTTTAAGTGACGTCAAGTGTCACATGATGACGACAAAAGGCGTAATCCTAGGACATTATATTTCTGTGGCTGGGATGCAGGTAGATCCAACAAAGATAAAGGTGATTCTCCTACTACCTACACTCTATACTTAGATGAAGGTACATAGCATCCTTGGATATGCAGGTTACTATTGTAGATTCATAATTTTTTTTCACAAACTGTTGCATTTTTGTATGCTTTAAAAAGAAATATTGAATTTAAATGTTCTGATAAATGTGACACTACTTTTATAGATTTGAAGAAATTAGTTTCAACGGCACCAGTATTGTGTGGACCCAACTAGGAGCTACCCTTTCATCTCTCTACGGATGCGTCAGATGCAACAATAGGCATTGTCCTCATTTAAGAGGAGGACATAAAACCTTATGCTATTTATATATAAGCAAAAGTCTTACTACTGCTAAACTTAATTATACAGTAACAGAAAAGGAATTTTTAGCTATTGTTTCTGCCATAAATAAATTTTGACATTATATAGCTGGCTATCAAGTTTTTCTGTATAATGATCATTTCGCCATTAAATATTTAACTAAAAAACCAATTACAAATGGTCGAGTGACTTGTTGGTTGTACCTTTTGCAGGAGTTTGATATCACCATGAAAAGCGATACAGGGAAGGAAAACCCAGTCGCATATTTTCTATCTTGGGTTACAAAGATAAATGATCTCCTGGGAGTGGATGACTAGTTTCCAAACTAACATTTTATTGCTGGCAGTCAAAACGCCATGGTATGTATATGTAGCAAACTATCTGGCGGTAAGAAAGTTGGCTAAACACTTGATAGCAAGGGAAAGGAAACAGATCGTTCAATACAACGCCCAATTTTCTTGGATTGGTGGATACCTTTTTCATACAGGGTCTGATATGTGCATACGCAGATGCATTCATGAAGATGAAATCTATGACATGCTAAAGGCTTTCCATGATGAGCCTTACATAGGAAACTTCACAAATCGCAGAACTGGGCTATTATTGGCCCACCATTTTTAAAGATGCTAGGAAGTATGTCTAGGCTTCTGATAACTGCTAGAGGATGGGTCGTCTTAGTCAATCTGACGAAATGTTGCTGCAATCCCAATTGGTAATGGAACCTTTCGAATGACGGGAATTGGAATTTGTTGGCCCATTTCATCCGCCATCAAACCAAAAGGCCTACATACTTGTTGCTACAAACTATGTAACAAAGTGGGTAGAAATAGTAGGTTTTCCAAGAGCTATGGAAGAAGCCATAATTAATTTCCCTTTCGAATTATTTATGTGGTATGGTTTACCCAAGGAAGTGATAACAGATGGAGGGGGGATATTTGTAGGACATAATATTACAACCACTCTACAGAACCGCCACATCATGCATAGAGTCGCTTCCCCGAATCACTCGCAAGTAAACGGGTAGGTTAAAAGCACCAATAAGGTCATCGAAGAAATTCTGACCAAGATAGTTTCAACATATCTACAGGACTGGGATGCTAGACTGCCAGAGGCCTTGTGGTCCTATCACACAACTTGGAGAAATACTACTAGATATTTTCCGTACCAACTAGTATTTGGCTAATAACCTCCTTCCTATTGAATTTGAAATAAAGACTCTCAAAACAACCCAGGAAGTGGGACTAGATATGACGAAGGCCCAAAATAAATGACTTCAACAAATAAATAAATTATATGAAGCTTGACTACTTTCACTATAACACACTGCAATTTTTCAGCAATAGAGGGCTAAGTGGCATGACAATCTTATTAAAAAGAAGACATTTCAGAAAGGAGACTAGGTGCTCCTCTATGATTCCAGATTTCAATATTTTTCGGGTAAGTTATAAACAAGGTGGCTTGGCTCGTGTGAAATTCAAGAGGCGCACAACAATGGAACTCGCACTCTAACCACCATTGATGAGTCTAGCCATTCTTTCTGGGTGAATGGACATCGGGTTCATCTTTATCATAAATCACTCACCAAAGAATCTTTTTTCCAACAAGTACATGATGTTCCCACCATGAAAATTTTAGCTGCAGGGAGTAATGACCTAACGTCTTTACTCTCATGAAAACTTATCTCTCCTTAGCTATAAATAATGTATATATTTTTCTTACAGTTGGTTGTAATTTATTTTAGATAGGAATCACTGTGTAAATAAGAGGATTTCGCTTGTTTTGTTGGTTCGTTTAATAATTGTTGTTCAATCAATTGAACAACTCCGATTTCTTTTTGGTGGGTTTGTTGTTCAATCAATTGAACAACTCCTGTTCAGTAAATTAACCAACTGTTGTTCGAAAGAAAGAACAGCTCCGATTTATTTTTGATGTGTTTGTTGTTCAATAAATTAAACAACTGTTGTTCAATCAATTGAACAACTGTTGTTCAGTAAATTGAACATCCATTGTTCGAAAGAATGAAAAACTCCTATTTATTTTTGGTAGGTTTGTTGTTCAATCAACTGAACATCTGTTGTTTAGTCAATTCAATAGCTGTTGTTTGAAAGAACGAACAACTCTGATTTCTGTTTGATGTGTTTCCTGTTCAATCAATTGAACAACTGCTATCAGTCAATAGAAAAACTCTGATTTCTTTTTGGAGTGTTTGCTATTCAATAAATTGAACAATTGTTGTTTAGTCAATTAAACAATTTCTGTTCGGTAGAACGAAAAGTTGTGATTTCTTTTTCTTATGATCAATAATTGGTGTTCCATTGTTGTTCATTTTTAATCAAACCACCATTTTTCTCTCCCATGTTTTCTTAGCAAAACTATATTTTTGGATTTGGAATTTGTACCCAAGATAAAGGAAAAATAGTAATATTAATACCATTATGACTTGTAAAACGTTTGATGGTTATCTTTATTCCGAAACTGACCTGGTTCATCTATATAATGACTGGCTAACTATCTTCTCTTTGGACATATCATAAAATGATTCACTATCTTAATACCATGATGTTTTATCTTTCACACTTTCAACTGATAATTCCCTTTGGTATGATTATATAGAGATAAAAGCATAAATTTCATTGGCACTTTTTACTTCTCACACCATCCCTAACTCTTAAGGAGTAAATGAACCTCCTTCCCATTACAATAAAAATATGGAAATATGGAAATATGAAAATACAATACAAATATTCTTAAAGAGGATAGGGGGTCTCATTACAAGCCAGCCTGCCATGATCATAAGGATGTAACAAGTGACATTCCATTATGGCCACCACACCAGGGTAATGACTTTCTAGATAGTCAAAACTGTCAGAAGGACAGGAGGTCTCATCACGAGCTGACCTGATCACTTTGTTATATCCTGGTGAATGGAACTATGATTATATGGTTACCAAGCTAGCATAGTGGTCTCTTTATAGAAAAAGAAAAATAAAACCATCTAAATATTAAATGGAGGATTCTAGCTCATTTTTGGGTTAAAAAGAAACCCTGACGAGGCTATGAATGCCTGCTGACAGCAGCGGATCTGCTTATTGTATTGAAGTTCTATGCTACATTGCCAATTATTCTTTATCCCATTATTTCATATTGATTCATTTCTAAATGTGAATTATCGATTGACCAACATTTATAACTATATTAACCAATATGCACGGTAAACTATACTTTTATATACATTATATCAATATTGTTCGATCAATTGATACCAGTAGTCACTATCATTTATCGCCGGTCATGATTTTGTCATATTTTACCACCTAAGGAAATAATAATCCCTTTGCATAATGATCAATTATCTGTTTTATTCCTTTTGCAGTCATTTCCCATCTTCGTGACCTATACTTCTCTAACATTTTTTTTTTTTCCATAATTATGCCGCTCTAATTGTCTTCCGGCTACATTTATGAATCCCCAATGTCCTTTCCATTTTTCCCATGTTTTATGGTCGTGGATTCCCTTTTCTAATTGGAGGGGGAAGGTAATCATTATGGATAACGTGCGTAATAATTATGATGTTGTTTTTTGATTGGAGGGGGAAGGTATGCATCATGGATAGCACGCGTAATAATTATTAAGCTGCGCCAAATACTGTTGATGTGGAAAACAACATCATTTCCTTTTAATAAAAACTTTAAACAAAATCATTTCTCTTTTAATAACAACTTTAAAGTTTTGTGTTGTTCCAAACTGATAATTTGTGAGAAAGTGCATGCAAAAGTGTGAAGTGAACTAGCTACTAATAAACATCAACCATGGGAGAAAAATCTATCCGCAGTGAACCTACAATACTCTGAGTAACAAAACAAGCTCACAAAATTCTTGAGCGCACTGACTGGCTTCAGTACTTGGCCAAATTACAGGGATTCCATAATGAAATAACATTTGAATTATTGCAAAATCTATAGGATGGACGCGCGATGGTGAAGGGAAAAAATATAACAGTTTCTGAAGCAATTATAATTGAAGTCTCTGGACTTCTAGAAGAAGGCGCAAAATGGACTGATAAGCATGTTCTCCTTCATGACACAGTTGCGATATTACAAGACCCATATGAATAATTGGTATGCAAAGGCAAAGGGATTCACCCCACATATTTAAAGGATCCATGGAAGGAATTGGCGACCATTTTTCAGAGGTACATCATTTGTGACAGACGTCAAGATGTGGTAAAACTCGACAACTCAAATTGTTGGCTATTCTTAATAAGAAAATTATGGTTAATTTTCCATTCTATTTAAATTCCTTATTTCATGACATTACTAGTTGGATTAGGAACGCTAAAGATCCACATTATGTTGTCAACCATCCTGGTATGATTAAGTTAATTATTATTCATGGATTGGCCCAGCAGCAATTAACTTGGGATAACCTTGTAGATCCTACCTTAACCACACTAGAAGAAAACCCAGATGCATAGACAGTGATAGATGATAGAAACATGGATGAAATAGATATTGAACAATAGAGAGTGAGGGTAGCAAGTCCAAAAAGGGCAAGAAAAATAAGGAATCCTTCTTTGGCCTCTGGCCCAACAAAACATAGGTGTTTTGCAAGGATAAAATCACAGAACTGCACCCCAATTCCAACAAAAGAAGCAAGATCTTCTTATATGCCCTCTCTAAGACGTTATGATTTTCTGCAGGAATATGAGGAAGAAATGGGTCAAGTATTGGAGAATATGGGTACATATAGTGAAGAAAGGGAACCATCTGGAAACTCTGTAGGGAAAATTAATTCCCTTAACTAGTCTGCCTCTGCCTACAGTTCTAGCCATATTGAAACCTTGCCATCTGCTGATAATTTGGAGGATTGGAGGGAATCAGTTACCTCTATGAATGAGTCCCCTGAGAAAGAAGCCCATGCAAAAGAAACCCTTGAGGATCAGAATCAACCAGGGGATACTGTTCTATTAGAGTGCATAGAGAAAGAAGCCCATGCAGAAGAAACCCTTGAGGATGAGAAATCAACCAAAGCATACTGTTCTATTGGAGTCCCATGAGAAGGAAGGCCATGCAGAAGAAACCCTTGAGGATGATAATCAACTAGGGGATACTGTTCTATTGGAGTCCCCTAAGAAGGAAGGCCATGCAGAAGAAACCCTAGAGGATGAGAATCAACTAGAAGATACTGTTCCAATGGAGTTCCTTGAGAAAGAAGCCCATGAAGAAGAAACCCTTGAGGATGAGAATCAATCTGGAGATACTGTTACATTCATATCTCTTGAGAAAGAAGCCCATGTAGAAGAAGACCTCGAGGATGAGAATCAATAAGGAGATACTGTTCCATTGGAATCCCCTGAGAAAGAAGCCCATGTAGAAGAAGGCCTTGAAGATGAAAATAAATTAGGAGATATTGTTCCATTGGAACATAACCTTGATATTGGCACAACTCCTCATGAACCCAAAATAAACACAAATGTGCCATCTCCAATCGGAAAACCCATGAAGAAGAAATAGTAAAAGACCAAATTAAGGAAGTTGATTAATAAATACAAGAAACAAAAGAAAATAGTCAAAAAATTGAGAGAGTGGTTAAAAGAAGCAGATAAGGCTCAGAAACCTAAAGTGGAAATAGAAACTACAAGGACCCAAACAGAGCAATGTTATTTGGAGGATATTGAGACTCGGACTGAAAGTCCTTGTGTTTGTTCAATAGGGACCCAAATAGAACAATGTCCTTTGGAGAATATTGAGACTCAGACTGAAACTTGTGTTTGTTCAATGGAGACCCAAATGAAATTTCCTACCATATATGTTGATGTCCAATCCAATTCTGAGGAGAATGGCCAGGAAGATTGTTGTATGCACCAAGAAACAACTGAAGCTTCTGTTCAAACCTATTTTGAGGAGAATGCCTAGGAAGATAGCTGTATGTCCCAAGAAACAACCGAAGCTGCTGTTTAAACTAGTTCAGTGATAACACATGATAATGAAACTCAGACAGAGGAAACACCTCACTATGTTCCCCTGGCAAGAGAAGCTGCTATCCTGAAATTGTAGAATGAATTAACAAAGACCCAGTAGGAGTTCGCTCAAAACAAAAAAGAAGTAGTGCCGTTACGGGTACATCAAGAGTTGCAGAAGAAATTCGATGAACTTACTGCAACAGAGGATGAGATTTTTTCCAGCTTCAAAGATGAGTAGAAGAAATTAGAGAAAGCACAAGCCAAGATTTAGAATGCCAAGGAAAAAATTGAAACTATTTGTTCTCTTTACTCTGATGCTTTGTCTTTCCAGTCACTTGCCAGTAATTATGCACTATTCGTGTTGGAAAGGTACCTATTGTTGAAAGTTACATCTGTCAGGGCTAGTAAGTCAGAAGAATTCAAGACCACTTCAGACTTTATCCAATGTTTTAAGGAACAAAATGAGAAAGTACAAGGCCTTCTATGCTAATTATACCTACATAATTTTTTTCTTAGAGGATGAACTGTATAGTAATCCTAGCCCCTTCATTGGGGACATTCAATTTCAATCTTTCCTCTCTTTTGGTACCAATCAAGTTAAATGGGATAAATCCTATAATATTTTTTAGAAAAGGGAACATGGTATATATTTATGGGTCAGAGGAGAGCCCACGAAACCCTTACACCTTTCTGTCCAACATAAAAGGTTTATGCAACAAGACGAGGTCGTGGCTAAATTTGGACCACTCCATACACATGTTATATAGGCAGGAAGAGAATATTTTTAGGACATTAAGGAGGAAGCTTTATTGGAAGCAAGGCAAATATGGGAGGCTTCCTCTAACAATATAAAAAACTGGGAGCCATTTGGGTTGAGAAATTTTAAAGCCACTACTACTCACCTAATCATGTACATCAATATAGTCCTAGGCATGGGTCCTGCCTAGGTAGGATGTCGTTATAGATGTCCTATTATCTGGTACCCCCCTTAAGGGTATTACTATTATTACGATTTTCAAGATCTCCGTATCAACCAAGCTTTTGCAATACTTAAACAAAAAAAATGGTTTTAGGCTATATGAGGAAGAAGTTTATCCTCCCTATTCTTTAACACACTTGCACCTCAATCATCTTATTGCATGAGGACATGAAAAAAGGTAAGCAAGGGAGTATGTTGGGCCATAGAAAAGGTACGTTTGATCCTCATATTAGCTTAATTAATCATTCATCTTTATGTGTTTATCTTCACTTTAGAAAATCATTTAGAAGAAACGATTGTAGAAGTTGGACAAAATCAATTATTAGCGAATTATGTAATTTTGGGCATGAATGCTAAATTTCTATATTTATATATGCAGGAATATGAATTGAACGATTGTTTTTTAAACTATGGAACATCAATTACCAAGAAAAGAAAAAGGACAATGTTTCGATCATGAAGGCTAGCGGAAGACCAGGGGAATCGAGTTTATTTTGTAATAAAATCAGATTGTCAGTTGTGAAATCCTTAGGATCTCCTGATCCTGAGGATTTGATCCTATCCATTTGTCTCTCATAAGTTATATAATGCCGACAGATGAAATACAACAGCTCACTAGGAATTTGGAGATTGTAACTGTTCACTTTTGACATAGAGTATTCTCACTACGGTGATGTTGTATCTTGATTATTGAGTTTAATGAGAAAGGCTGTGTTTTACCTATAATCACATTCTGAGTGTCTTATAGAGATGAATTATGGAAACCCCAGGTTTGGTCGATAGGATATTTACTGCTTTGCTTGTGCCATACTTATTTCTTTTTCCTCTTGCAATTGTTTATTCCTCTTATTTCATGAAATTAGAATTATTTCGATTGTTGTGAGTACTGATATTTATGATTTACCTTTGTCATTCAAAGTAGATTCTAGATCTTGCTATGTTTACATCTGAGTTTTAATCTTTGATGAATTTATCAGATTAGTTTAAGTATTCGATTGGTGTTCCTTCTGAAGTAGTGTTATTAGAGATATTGAGTTCACAGTTGATTACTTTCAGTTAAAAGCTTGAACAATTGCTTGTTGTTTATTTTTTGTAGATTTCCTTCTTGCTGAATGAATTATTGTTGATGCTAGTTAGTAAAATATGCTAAGAGTGATTCCTTTTACTTGCATTCAGATTTAGTTCTCTCCACAATATATTAAAATAGATTTGAAATTTCTTTAAGATTTGCCTTCGGATTTGTTTTGGATTGAACTTCGAGAATTAGACATTAATTATTGCAGCGAATCGAAATCATTTCATTCTAAATTAACCTCTGAATTCACTTCCATAGACAGTGTTGAACACTCTTGAAATAAACAAACTTACCCTGAGTTGATAATTAATGTAGGTATTATGATTGCTTTTAATAGTCATCTTAGTGCACCAACAAATGTTACAGGAAGAGGATTCCTCTTGGAAGCAACCTACACAGTTACAACAGAAATCAACATCAATTCTTTTTCACTCACATAACAAAAGATCTGGCCACCTTGAGCATCATGAATCCATTTCTAAATATTAAAAAGGGAGCACACCCTCCTTAGGAAGCTTTGCATCCCCTCCACCAAAAAAATATTGAATACTGGAAAGAAAATTGCACACAATAGCCTAATTTTTTTTTTTTTTATTTTTTTTTTTTTTGAATTTATATATATATATTATATATATATATATATATTATATATATATATATATATTATATAATATATAGTATATAGATAGATGATTAGATAGATAGATAGATAGATTAATTAATTTTTATATTTTACAAATTAATTAATTTATTTATTTACATTTTTAAAGTTTTTTTATATATATATTTTTTATATTTGATGTTTTTGGGTCATGTTTTTCAACATTTTTTTTTTTACTACTAACATGAAAATCACCAACATTTAAAAAAAAAACTATCCACACTTAATACATTAAAAAAATTAAGTGTAAAAAACAAGTGCTACATTGCAGCTAGTACGTGTCACATGGTTTAAACATAACTATTTGGAGTATGAACTGCTAACATGATATGAGATTATCAACTAAATACTTCATAAGAAAATAGAAATGATAGTGAAAATGTTGTGCTAACATGTTGCTTTTGGGTGAGCACCCTACCTCGGTGCCTCATTTGTTGTAATGAAGCTTTATAGCTTTATCTCTTTGGTAGTGTTTGGTTCAAATTGATATGGAGAAACTTAGTTTCGACTCAATGAGGTGTCAATTGGCTCCTACAAAGTTCATGAGAATTGTACATTATTGATATAGAGTTGAATGCAATTGTGTTTGTGGCAGTGAAGGCATGGGAATATGGAACAAAAATTTTAATTTTATCTCTCAAATGATGTCTAGTTTTAAACAAGACTTCTTTCTTTTTGCAGAGAAAAATGGAGTTGGGATGATCTATAATTTGTGATTTAATATTAAATTAATTTTTAAATTAAATTGTAAAGACAAGTTAATTAATATTTATAAGTAATTCCTATTAACAAGCATTTTACTATTAATTTAACAACTCAATTATGACTAGAAAATTTTAAATCACTAGTTAGTATAGATGGATGCCAAAACACTTAATTTCTAATCAAAATACTTAGTCGTGATCGTGAAAAAAAAAAAGAAAAAGAGAGAGAGAGAGCATTAATTTTTTTTTAATTATTAAAATAAATAAAATATAACATTAGCCCTTTCCAAATATTTTCTAAGTATTATACTTTTGCCTATGATTTGTGATTTAGTATTAAAATGGACGAATTTGACACAATCACTTTGAATAAAACTAGAAATAGAGTTGCAGTGGATTAAACCGCTTTAACAAAATTCACACATTAACTTTTTGCATGGTAACTAAAACCAATCTTATATTTTTGGTTTGAGGAAATAAGATAAAACAACGTGAACAAAACAATTGAAACAAATAAGAAATTGAAGGCTAATCTTCCAATAAATGTCGAGCAATCTCTAGCGGATTTAACAATATTCACATTTTGAATTCTTGCATGGTAACTGAGACCAATCTTCTATGTTTGGTTTGAGGAAAGAAGATAAAACAAATTTAACAAAACAATTGAAACAAATAAGAAATTGAAGGCTAATCTTCCAATAAATGTCGAGTAACATCTAGCGACTTGAAGCAGCATATGGAACTTCAAAGTGGAATCCTGGTAATACCTGGTTGGAGTTTCAAATCGTTTGACGTGCAAAAACAACAAACATTAATCATAGACACATGAAAGGATGAAAAAAAACTTCTTCAATTCTTCAAGAAGATCAATTTCTTGAATTCAATTTCTTGTTATAACATCAATTTCTTGAATTCTTGATATACTTAGAGGCATAAATTATAAAAATATGCATAAATAAAACAAATTCAACAAAGTTATGAAAAACTCACGAGATCCTAAAAATTAGTAACTATACATCAATAAAACTTTCTTAATATAATTAGGAAAGAAATGCTCATAAAATTCTAAAAACTAATAACTAATTATCATAATAGTTATTAATTATAAAAGTTATATGTGAAGAAGAAAACAATTTATATTAACTAAAAAAGAATTATTGGAAAAAGTTTTCTCAGAAAAAACTATAATTCATGAAAATGGAAATAATAGAAAAACAAAAAATCAAAATCAAAATGCTAAATGAAAAGGAAATAAAACTAAAAATAAAAAGTTAATAACTAATAGAAATGGAAGTTACTAAAGAGTCCATAATAAGACCTCAACCAATCACCTTACAAATAAATCAATTTAAATAATAATAAAAATAACAAAAAATGAATTCCAAGTATAAACTATGGATAAGCGAGATAAATTTTTGGTCAAAGACAAACTAATAGGCAGCCAAAGGCAAAATTGAATACGTAATACCATGCTTGTGGTAGGTATAATAAGTCCTCTAAACAAAAAAGAAATAAAAAGGGTTGATGAAGCATCAACTCTTTTCAAAATCAACATGAAAATCACTAGCAATTTAAAAAAATGTTCATACTTGATAAACAAAAAAATTTTAAATGTCAAAAATAAGCCCTCTAAAAAAATGGGTTAATGCTACATCAACACTTTTCAAAATAGCATGAAATTCAATAACATTTTAAGAAAAAATATTCATACTTGATACTTAAAGTGTCAAAAATCTGCTCCAAAAGAAAGATGTATTCTGAATAAACACTTTTCAAAATCGGGTGTTTTTTTGCTCCCTCAAAAAAACGGGTAATCGGTAATTTTGTCAATTGATCGGTAACTATGCCAATTATAACCTCTGCAAATAATTTTCTAGTTCATTAATGGTGCACCTATTGCATAGTTGATCAATACTTTTATAAGAATATGACTTCTGGGATTCACTGTTGCTCTTCTGGTATTATGTTCCCATGTTTAACAATCTCAATTTGTAGCTCTTCCCTGTTCTCTTTAGTCCTTCTTGGTGCAAAAAACCAGTTTGATCCAACTATGTGAAATAGTTCATGTTACTTCTCTTTTTCATTCTGGCCTTTTCTTTTATGTATCTCTTATTTCTCTACCAGGTCTAGCTACAAATAAACATTTTCATTTCATCTTTTTTCTGCTATGTATTCCTATTTCTCTAATTCAAGCTACGAGAAAATTATGTCTCCATTAAAGGAACTCAACAATTAGAGTACATGAATTTAACTCTAAAGCTTACTTCGAGCTCTATACAATTACAATAAATGAAATCAATTATTTGTAAAACCCTATAGCAGTTATAAGATTGATTATTGATCTCGTATCAAATAAATTTAATATTTAAAAGGGCAAAACTTATGATCAAATTATATAGTCAAAATTATAAGTTCACTTGTAAGTTAATCCATTCCCATATAATGGTGTTGTAAAGGAAGAGGAGGAAAGGCACAAAATTTCACACATAAAAACAATAACATGATTTGGGTCTCTTATATTGATCACACAAACTTGATGATTACAATGAACCCGGTGAGGGGTATTTAACATTTTCGACTAGCGACTCACTCAAAATAACCTCAACATGCAACACACACAAACTAAATTCGACTTTACCCAAAATAAGTCTGAACTTGAACTCACTCACACTTGACTTAGTTAAATGACACAACTCTACATGTAGGAGTAATTAGCTATCTCAACAGTCCCCCTTAATTATGACTGCTAAACTAAGACATGAATTATGACAACTCAAACATCTCTAATAGTCTAAGTCTCAACTAGGCTTACAACACCTAAGTTTCCTCTATCATACTCGAATACATATTTTTCTAATGGCTTAGTGAATATATCATCCAATTGATCACTTGATTTACAAGGCTTCAAATAAACTTCTCCATTACTCACAAGTTCTCTAATGAAATGATATCTTGTATCAATATGCTTTCTCTTTTGATGAAACACACTATGCTTGGATAGTGAAATGGTTGAGGTTTTGTCACAATACATTGTTGTTGATTCTTATTGTTTTTGTTGAAGTCCATCCAAAACTCTTCATAACCATACCGCTTGGTGTGTTGTTGATGTCACTGCTACATATTCTTCTTTTGTTGATGAAAGTGTCACAATAGGCTCTGTCTATATGCCGATGATATCACACCTGAACCAAGATGAAATACATAACTAGAAGTGCTCTTCCTATCATCCAAACATCTTGCAAAATAATTGTCAGTGTATCTAACCAAATATTGCTTCTTTATTCTTGCATAAAATATGCCACAATCTATAGTTCCTTCTATGTATCTCAAAATTCCTTTGTATGCTCTCCAACGTCAGTATTTTGGTGATTTCATAGATCTAGAGATCAAACTAACTCCTCGCATAATATCTGTTCTTGTAGTTGTGAGATATATAAGGCTTCCAACCAATATTTTGAATAGAGTTGGATTGACATCTAATCATTCATCATCCTTACTCAACTTTGTACTTGTTGCAACTCATGTAGGAGCAAATTTACAAAAAATTCCATCATGAATATTTTCAACAAATATTTAGCATATTTATTTTGGAAAATAAAATTTTCCTTCTCAGATTTCTCAACTTTTATGCCAATAAAATATTTCATAAGACCAGGATCTGTCATCTCAAATTATTTCTTCATGGTTGCTTTAAATTCATCCAATTCAAGATCACTTGTATAAATCATGCCATCCACATATAAGTAAACCATCACATTATGTCCATGATCATTTAACTTTGTGTACAAGGTAGGTTCAATGTTGTTTTTGCAAAATCCATTATTAATCATATAACTATCAATTCTACTATACGAAGCTTTGGGGGCTTGTTTGACTCCATAGAGTGCTTTCTTCAATTTGTAAACCTTGTCTTCTTGAACTTCAACTTCATAACCTAGAGGCTACTGCATATAGATTTATTCTTCTAGAATTCCATTCAAGAAGGTTGATTTCACATCCATTTGATACACTTTCCACTTTTTTTGAGTTGTTGTTACTAAGACTTCTCTTACAGTATCCAATCTGGCTATCAGAGGAAATGTTTCTCCAAATTCTATTCTCGGCTGCTACAAGAACCCTTTTTCTACAAGTCTTGCTTTAAATATGTTAATTTCTTCTTTCTCAAGCAACTTTGTCGTGTACACCCATTTCACACCAATGAGTTTTTTTTCTTTTGGTAAATCAACCAAATCCCAAGTATAATTATTTTCAATAGATTCTATTTCGTCATCCATAGCTTGTACCGAATTTTTATCTCTGATAGCTTCCTCAAAAGATGAAGGTTGAAATGACAACAATAAAAAATTTGAACTAACATCCAAATCATTATAAATATCTTTCAAACTTCTCATTTTTCTCTTACCATTGTTCGATTCAGCACCTGAATAGGATAATTTTAATCTGTTGATATGATTGAATATCCATGTTGTTTAGAAAATCTTGGAATCCTTGCTAGTGTGACTTTGATTGGTCTTTTCTCTTGTGAATCTTGCTTCTCTCTTTCTACTATATCCTCTTCTTCCATCAGTGGAACTCTTGCATCAATTATTTTGTCTATAGTCCCATTCCATCACTGTTGTTCTTTGAA
Source organism: Pinus taeda (assembly GCA_000404065.3). NCBI lineage: Eukaryota > Viridiplantae > Streptophyta > Pinopsida > Pinales > Pinaceae > Pinus > Pinus taeda. Next base: position 249,803 of record APFE030130620.1, read on the forward strand.
CAAAACATATATGTTCATTATGGTCTTCTTAGTGATAAGGTTATACAATTTATAAGCTTTTGATTGCTCACTATAACCAATAAATATGCATTTTTAACTTTTATCATCCAAATTTCCTCTTAGCTCTTTAGGCACATGTGCATATGCTACACATCCAAACACTCTAAGATGAGATACATTGCAAGACATACCAAACCATGCTTCCTCTGGCACTATGTCCATCACACTTTTTGTAGGAGATATGTTTATCACATAAATCACACGTGAAGCTTCTTTTTCCCAATACTCATTTGATAAGTTTCTTCCTTTCAACATGCTCCTTGCCATGCTCATAATTGTTTTTTTCTTTCTATTTGCTACACCATTTTGTTGCAGTGTGTATATAGTTGTACACTACCTTTTGATTCCATGATTTTTGCAGTAAGCATAGAATTCCTTTGAATCATATTCTCCACCACAATCTAATATCAACAACTTGATCTGATGATCACGATGGTTCTCCACTAAGGTTTTGAATTCTTTGAACTTTGCAAAAGTTTCAGACTTCTTCTTCAGGAAATAAACCCATGTCTTTCTGTTAAAATCATCAATGAAAGTAAGGAAGTGACAACTCCCACCAATCAACTATGTCCTCATAGGTCCACACAAGTCTATATGAACCATCTCTAGTGACTGCTTTGCTCTGTATGCAACTCCCTTTGGAAAAATTTCATGGTATTTCTTTCCCAAGATGCAACATTTGCAAGAACTAGATGGTTCTTTGATGGGAGGTAATCCTCTAACAATTTGTTTCTAATGCAACAATCTTAAACTAGAGAAATATAAGTGTCCAAACCAAAAGCTCCATTAGCAGTAATCATTAGAACATGAAATTGTAAAAGAACTAACTTGATTATTGTAATTCATGATTACAATTAAGAGTTTGTTCCTTTTCATTTGAACCTTTGCTATCAACTACTTGCATGGAGGCTTGTCATATATAACACACTCTTGTCCCTAAAAAATAACCTTGTATCCTTTCTGCATTAACTAACCAACAATTATGAGATTATTTTTGAGACCAAGGACATACTATACCTCTTAAATTGTCTTCGGCTACCCCTGTTTGGTTAGAATGTTGACCACTCCTTTTCCATATACATCCGCAATCTTGTCAGTGCCCAATTTTACCTCTACTTTCACATATTGATCTAAATTTGCAACCAAATTCTTGTTTCCTGTCATGTGGTTACTGCAAACATTGTATAATAGCTAAACATTATTAGAAGGTTCATGCATGGTATGACAAGTTAGGAACATGGATTCAATATTCTCTGTAGTTGCATTAGCTCTTTGCTTTCCTTGATTAACTATCCTCTTCCTGCAATCACAGGCATAATGACCAAATTTATTGCAATAATAACATCTCACCTTGGATTTATAAACTCTTTTATTATTGTTGAAGCTCCTATTATTACGTCCACTATTTTATTCTGTCTCTTCTCTGCCATCTCTCTAACCACCATGTCTTGTGCTTCGTCTTATGCCTCTCGATCTAACTTTTCCTTGACCTCTGTTTCTTGAAATATAAAATTGACTTTTAAAAGTGGTATCTAAGGTGGAATCCTTTCTGTCTACACTTTCCTCATGGGATAGAAAGGATCCCATCAATTCATCAACTGTCAACATTGTCAAATCCTTGACTTCTTCTATGGTTGCTACTACAACATCAAAATTGGTGAACAAATATTTCAGGACCTTCTCAACCATTGTTTGATTTTCTATGTCATCACCATAAATCCTTAACTAGTTTATAATAGTCAAAACCTAATTTATGAATTAATTGATATCCTCTTTTTCCTTCATCTGCATACTTTCAAAATCTCTCCTATTATTATGTAACTTAACAATATTGACTTTGGTCATATCTTTATAGATTGTCTCCAAAATATCCTATGTTTCCTTTGCTGAAGACGTGGTCATAATCTTCCGGAACATTGCTAGGTCCACTCCTTGTTAGATAAGTTGCAACGCTTGTGGATTTTTTTATCTTTCTATGATTGCTTCATCTCCGCATTAATGAGAATGTGTTCTTACTTTTCATCTTTCAGTTCTTGAAATCTAAACTTGACATGATATCAAACATCATGAGCTTTTAATATTGTCTCCATCTTAAATATCCACACATCGTACTTCTTCCCTGTAAATAGTGAAAACTATCATTGGAAACTAAATAAATCCATCTCTTAAAAAACCTTATTTAAAAATAAAACCCTCTTTTAACAAAACCCTTTTAAAACACCTTTTTAAAAATTTATATCAAAGCCTTTCTCTAATTTATTAAAGAACCTTTTTTTCAAAAAAAATCACCGAAAAAATATTATGAGTTTTCTTGATTTGCTACAAAGAGTCACAAGATGTGCAAGTACTGTGGGAGGTTGAATATTTCAAAATTGGCACAAAAAATCCCCAGAAATGAAAATATTGTTTCAAAATTGATGTGCCCTATTATCTTTAAACTTTATTAATATCTGAGGTATCTACGGTGATCCCAATTATCTACGGGGATTCAAAGTATCTACGGTGATTCAAATCTGCGACTTTATAGGATTTATTTCGGTGGGATAATACGACGAAGTTTATATATCAATTCAAATATGCGGTGATTTTATCTGTGGTGAGCCCAAGTATCTACAGTGATTCAAATCTAGGGCACGTCGATTCTTAAAAACTAGGGCAGGTTGATTCTAGAAAATTAGAGTACACAGGTTTCTATGGTGAGCCCAAGTATCTATGGTGATTCAAATCTGCGGGCACATCGATTCTGAAAAACTAGGGTAGGTCAATTATGAAAATAGCCGATATAACAAAGGGCATGTCGGGTCTCAAAAACTAGGGCACGTTGATTCTGAAACATTCTTTTCTTCTCTGGGGATTTTTTTGATGACAATAATACTGAGAGGGGGGGTGAATCAGTATTATCTAATTCTTTTACCAAATCTTTCTTATTTATACTTTGACTTATTTTTGCATACCAATACCATAAATAATGAGCATGAACAAGAAAAATCAGACAGTCACATCAAAGAACACCAGATATAAGGTGGAAACCCAATGTGGGTGAAAACCACCTGCTGCAATATGTCTCTATCTTCTTTCAAATTAGAAACTCCTTTTACAATGGTCTTGTACTGGTGCAGTCCTTTAACCAGTACGCAGGCTGCAACCTGCAGAGAGCTACAACTCTCTCTCTCGTTTTCCAGTCTCTCCTGGAAGGGAGCTACAACCCCCTACTTCTTTTTCCAAGGACCACTTTTCATAAATTTTCAAACTGGATCCATATACATCAAATGATTATCAAGTACATGTAATTTATACAGTCAGCTGTAATAACCAGATCAATAATAACAGAACAGAACCCAGAACACCTTATCAACAGAAAAATTCAACCAATAGAAGATCTTAACACAGATACATAGGTTTTCTTTTTACTGGACTGCGTTGCTACGCACTTCACCCTCTGCCTCTCTGCGTATACCCGCAGAGTTCCTTCTGCTGTACTGTGTGTCCACGCAATGCTCCTTTCACTGATCTGCGTATAGTACGCACTCAAATGTACTATCGCGCCGCATACTGCAAGGTAGGCACGCACCTAGAAGAACTGACGCGCCGCGTACTGTCACCGCAGGTACGCACCCAAAAACACTGTCGCGCCGCGTACTTAAACAGCAAGCACGCACCTGAAGCACTGACGCGCTGCGTACCCACGCACTTCACCTTTTTCGCCTCTACGTACCCACGCGCTACACCTTCGCCTCTTCTGCGTAGCCACGCACTGACCCTTTGTTGCCTCTGCGTACCCACGCAATGCCACTGTTGATCACCTGCGCACCTCTGATTAGGGCCAAAATACAGTCAGCTACTCAGATCTGATCTTGCGCTCGAGAAATCATCCTTCACAGATTCACTTTCAACTTCTCTTCTATAGATCAAGCTTTTTAAACCGAGAACCCAATAGATCAGATCTTAGATATTCAATACTCAAAAGATGCCCAAGCCAAATGATCTCCTTAGCTTTATATAGGCATTCTCTTCCTCAAATCAAGGATCATGGGGCTCAATAATACTAATAAATAAACAATACCATGGGCCAAAACCATGATAACACAATACCGTCGGCTAAATACCAAGAGAAACCCCACGTGTGGGCGCTTTACTGCCTTGAAGTGTGTGCACTGGGGTACGCACCCCATGAAAGGGTAACCCGCGTATTTGGACGCGGTCCCTGCACGGTATACCTGCAGGTACGCACCTCCTGAACTGTTCTCCTGCGTACTTCTTTATTTTCATAAAAAATGAGAGCCATGCCATGGGTGTTGCCATCAAGTACAACATCTGAAACATATAATCATACCAAAACCATAATGCCAACAATCTCCCCCTTTGGACTTGATGGCAACCTCAAAATCTTCAGCTTCATTCTCCCCCTCTGACATCAAGGGCAAAGGGTTTTGCTCTCCCTAAGAACATGCTCCCCCTGAAGATGAACCAGAAGAACCATAATCCACCAACCACCATAAATGACCATGAAAGAGATAGAGACATATCGCAACAATATTTCTCCTCCATAATGCCAACAATGCATTATGTGCTCCCCTTGAACCGGTGCGGACAACCATCAAAAGAGAT